>JAODAL010083716.1:0-11148 GCA_025379985.1 Phyllomedusa bahiana
TAAGGGACGGGGTGGGGGCCCTTCCTTTGGCTTTAAGGGGTTACGGGTTTGAGGCCTTTTCATTGAGGGTTTACAGGGTGGGGGGCGTTTTGAATTGAGGGTACTTTTTTGGGGCGCCCCTTGAATTGAGGGGTACTGGGTGGGGGCGCCCTTTTCCCTTGACGGGAACTGGGGGGGGCCCCCTTGAAATTGAGGGTACGGGGTTTGGGGGTCCTTGCTTTGGGAGGGTAACTGGGTGGGGGGCCCCCTTGCATTGACGGGGTACTGGGTGGAGGCCCCTTTGGAAAGGACGGGTACGGGTTTTGGGCACCTTGCATTGAGGGTATTTGGGTGGGGGCGCCCCTTGCATTGAGGGGTACTGGGTGGAGGCAGGCTGTGAAAGGGGAGGGGTACTGGGGGGAGGCTCCTGGAAATTAAAGGGTTACGGGGTTTTATGGGGGGTCCTGGCATTAAAGGTACTGGGTGGAGGCCGCTTGTTGGGGGGTTTGGGTTTACTTGGGGGGGGGGAGGCCCCTTTGGCATTGAGGGTACGGGTGGGAGGCGCCTTGCATTGAATAGGTACTTGGGGTGGGCGCCCTTTGAAATTGACGGGTACGGGGTGGGGGCGCCTTGCAGACGGGTAGGGGGTTTGGGGGCTCCTTGCATTAAGGGTTTTACTGGGTAAAAGGTTTGGTACGGGGGGAAAAGGACGGGATATGGGTGGGAAGGCGCCCTTTGGCATTGACGGGAACGGGGTTTGGGGGGGTCGCTTGAAAAGTATTGTACGGGGTGGGCCCCCTTGGCATTGACGGTTAAAAACTGGGTTGAGGACCTGGAATTGAGGGAAACTGGGTGGAGGTGTCCTTGCATTGAAGGGTACGGGGTGGAGGGCCCCTTTGGCTTTGGGGGACGGACTGGGTGGAGGGTCCTGGAATTAGGGGTTACGGGGTTGGAGGCCTTTAGCATTGAGGGGGAAACGGGTTTTAAAAAGGCTCCTGGCATTGACGGGTACTGGGGTTGGGGGCAGCTGTGAAAGTGAGGGGTACTGGGTGGAGGCCTCCTGGCATTGACGGGTACGGGTGGGGGCAGCGTGAAATGGGGGGTTACGGGGTTTGGAAAGGGCTTTTTCCCCCTTGGTTTTTTTTTTAAAAAGGGTTTAATGGGAGTTGAGATTGGGTACCCTGGCTTTTGACGGGTACTGGTGGGGGCGCCACCCTTTGAGGGGTACTGGGTGGGGGCGCCCCTTGCATTGAGGGAAAGGGTTGGGGGCTCCTTGTTTGAGGGAAACTGGTGGGGGGCGCCTTCTTTGAGGGTACGGGGTTTTTAGGCGCTGGGGCAGGGGGGAAGGGTTATTGGGGGGGGAGGGTCCTCCCTTGACGGAAACTGGGTGGAGGGCCCAGCTGTGACCATTTGATGGGGTCCGGGTTTTGGGGGAAACCCGGCATTGAGGGTTAAACGGGGGAAGATGCCCCTGGAAAATTGACGGGAAATGGGGGGGGGCCCCTTGCTTTGAGGGTTATGGGTGGGGGCTTTCCTTTGAATTGCCCGGGTACGGGGTGGGCGCCTTGCATTGAGGGAAACCTTGGGGTGGGGGCTCCGGGCCATTGAGGGGTTAAAGGGGGGAGGCCTGGCATTAAAGGGTACGGGGTGGAGGTGTTCCAAAAAATTTGAGGGGTACGGGTTTTGAGGCGCCTGGCTTTTGGAGGTACGGGGTTGGAAAACCTGGCATTAAAGGTTTAACGGGGAAAGAGGGTCCTGGAAATTGAGGGTACGGGTGGAGGCGGTTGCATTGAGGGAAACGGGGGTGGAGGCACCGGGCATTAAAGGGTTACTGGGTGGAGGGTCCTGGAAATTGAGGTACTGGGGGGAGAAAGTGTCAGTGATGGGTAGGGGGTGGAGGCTCCGGCATTGAGGGGAAATTTGGGTGGAGGTTCCTGGAAATGACGGGTAACTGGGGGGAAAGCTGGCATTGAGGGTACGGGTGGAGGGCCCCGGGAATTTGACGGTACGGGGGGAGGCAGCTGTTCATTAAATGGGTACTGGGGGGAGGCATCCAGGAAAAGACGGTTACTGGGGGGAGATTTTTCGGGCCTTGACGGGTACGGGTGGAGGGGGGCCCCTTGCCTTGACGGGTACTGGGTTTAAAAGGGCCCGGCTTTGACGGTACTGGGGGGAAAGGCGCTTGCAGTAAAGGGAACGGGGGTTGGAGGCGTCCTGGAAAGACGGGTACTGGGGGGAGGCAGTTTGTCAGTGAGGGTACGGGTTGGGGGAAACCGGGCATTGACTTACTGGGTAGAAAATTCCTGGCATTGACGGTTGGGGGTGGGCGTCCTTGCTTTGAGGGGTCCTGGGGGGAGGCGTCCTTGCATTTTGGGGAGGGGTTTTTTACGGGGGTGGAGGCAGCTGGGGCAGTAAGGGTACGGGGGGAGGTGTCCTTTGCATTGAGGGTACGGGGTGATTGGTTCCTTGCATTGACGGGTTACTGGTTGAGGCGTCCGGCATTGAGGGTTTAACTGGGGGGAAAGGCAGCTGTGCAGGGGGGTTTTACAGGGTGGGGGGGTTCTGCTTTGACGGGCGGGTTTGAGCAGTTTTGGGGCCCTTGGGGGGTACTGGGTGGAGCGTCCGGGAAATTGAGGGGGTACGGGGTGGGGGCCAGCTGTGCAGGATGGGAACGGGAAGGGGGCATCCTGGCATTGACTTTTAACGGGTGGAAAATTTTCCGGGTTTTTTGGGACGGGGACCCTGGGGGGTTGGGGGAAGGCTCCTCCCTTGACGGGTACTGGGGGGAAAGGCCCCAGCTTGTGAGTGAGGGGGTACAGTGAGTGGGGGTGGTTCCTTCCCTTGAAGGGTACGGGGTTTGGGGGGCCCAGTGTAGGGGAAGGGGAAACTGGGTTGGGGGCACGATGTAGTGACGGGTACTGGGGGGAGGCGTCGGTGCTTTTTAGGGGTTACAGGATAATGGGGGCTCCAGTAATTCAGGTTTTTAGCCCTGTTTGCCCTTCAGAAAACTGTTTGGCCCTTTTTTGTGCATCATCCTTAAATAGGCCCCCTTCTGGAAACGACACCCATGCAGACCTTGCGGGTGGGGTTAAAGGCACTGACCGACCCCCCCTTTGGGCCCCCCGTCAGCAACACTCACTCTGGAAATAAATGCCGACCAAGGGGCACTCAGCTTCTTTGGTTGACCATGGTGAGACCTGTTTTTAGGGGAAATTTTGCCCTTTTAAACCCCTTGGAGGCTCGGCCCCCGCCTGCAGCCCCAGGGGCCCGGGTTTTTGGGCCATCTTTTTATAGCATTGGCCATCATTATGTAAAGCAACAATTTGTTTTTTCAGCTCCATGAGGGGCCATGCTGAACTTCCAGTAACCAGTATGAAAGTGATAACACCAAATGAAAACACCCCGGGCCCCACTTTCACCCCAGAGAAAAAAATGGCCCAATAAAGGCAAAATATGCCCTAAAATCACTCTAGAGGTGTATCATTTTTTGTTGCACTTGGGGGTGTACTCACTTTTGTTGCCAGCTTTTTAAAGGACTTTTATGGCTGTTTTGAGTTTTTTTGGGAACCCCAAAATTTTTACACTTTTTTTAAGCCTGCACTGTTTAACTTTAAAATTGTAAAGGCCCACACCCTCATGAAAAGATAAAATTTTAAAGATTGCTAAAATTTTAAATTGGGGGTGTACTCACTTTTGTGAGGGTGTGGGTTTTGGTATAGTTTGATAGATTTTTGCAGTCTTTGCCCCTTTGGGAGAAGAACTCGCCCTTAAATGGCTTAATTTTCTTTGCAGCCCGAGGGGGTAACCACTAAGGGTGGGAATATCCCACTGCAAAAAAAAATAAAGGGAACACAAAAGACCCCCACATCCGGGGGCCCCAAATAAAGGGGAAATTAACCCTTTTTTTTTTTTTTTTTGTTTAAATTTTTTTTGTTCATTACATGGTGGAATGCGGTGAGAACAAAAAACAAAAAAATGATAAAAGAAATCAAAATTTTGAATCTCCCAGGGAAAGTCTGGTTTTGGATTGATCCTCAAAAATCAAAGTGGAAAACCCAAAATTTCAGGCTAAATCCAATTTTCAAGTGGAAATGCCGCAAGACGGGAAAAGAGGCCCGATGGTGTGGCCTTTCCACGTCCTGTATACCCCATGCAAACCTGGGAAATCTTCTAAAGGGGGCAGCAAAGGTTCTGGGGGTTTTTTCCTCCCACAGACCTGGATTAAAGCATCATTCCCCCCCCTGGACAGTCGGGGGTTTTGGGTTTGGATAAAACGAGATCTGATAACCCAGATGGCCGGTTGGGTTCAGGGCTGGGGGGAAAGGGCAGCCGCCATGGCAAACAAAAAATTTCATCATGAAAGAACTGCTGACCCACTCACCACATAAAAGGGCCCCGGGATTTTTAACCCGCATCCGAAGGAGCCCCGGGCCCCCCCACCTCATATGGTCTAACCAAAGGGTTTTGAGGGGTGCCATACCCCCAAAGGCAAATCAGGGCCCCCTCCCGGGAGCACCGGAGGGCTTTTGGGGGCCCCCCCTTATTTACCCACGCAATTTCACTCAAGCTGGGGGATAGTTCAGGGAAACAAACGTTCTCCACGCGTCTCCCCAAAATCCGCACATGTAACACCCTGTGCCAAGTGAGAACCTTTTCCTTTATCCGGGGAAGAGCCAGATTTCCAATGCCCCAAACTACCAATCTTGGTGTTCTCTTTAAATGCCAAAAAACCCCCGGGGGGACAAAAACGCTAAAAGTGCCCTCCTGGATGAGCTTTCACTACCCGAGCTTCTTTTTGAAGGGTTTCAGAAAAACCCCCTCATGCTGCGGGGGGAGAGCGATGACAAAATTCAAGAGTGACCAAAAAACAGCCAAAAAGGGTGGGGAACAGTAGAAATAGTCTGTGGTCACCATCTGCAGAACCGCTGCTTTATAGGGGTTGTCTTGCTAATTACCTATCATTTCTACTTGTTGTCTGCTTCTTTTGCACAACAGCAGGAGAAATTGATTCTCAATCGAGTTTATTCATAACTGGGACAGATGATATGTCACAGAAGTGGGAATTGACCCCTGAGATACATTGGACCACATGTATGAAAAACTGTCTAGGACTAAAATTCCACTTTTATGCCCTAGCCAATGAGTTATATTATGATTTTGTGATCCCTTTATTTTTCTGAGCATTGTATATGTACAGAATAGAGGTGTATATAAGTATGACCATGCTCCAATCCTCCACGTCTTCTTCAGGGTCCTCAGGTCCAGGACTCTCACAGCTAAAGACAATGTCCCTTTTCATCAATTACCCACCAAGGATGGACAAGGACGGAGACCTCAGGGCCCCCAGGAAAATAGACCTCCACCCTGGAGATCACAACTTGGAACTGGAGAGGTGAGATTCTCACATGACCGCGCTCTTCTCCTCTATCAGTAACAGGTGAATGATGGAAAGGTGAGGGGTTCTTAGAATATATGTATTGATCAGTTTATCCCCAAACACAGGATTAAACATTAGTGAAGAAGACGTCTGGGGATTGTGAGGTCCCCCGTGTGTCCAGTAGGACGTAGCAGCACCCAGAACCCTGACCTACCACCTCATTCACATGAACAGAAGACCCTAGACCTGACCACCAGGATCACTGAGCTGCTGACTGGAGAGGTGAGGGGAATGCTGGGACATTATATAGGAACACCACTGGAGGGGTCTGGATGATGAGGGGAGTGGTGATGGGAATGCTGGAACATTACACATAACACAGGGGATGATGGGTCTGGATGATGATGGGTGAGGGGAATACTGGTACATTATACATAACATAGGGGAGGATGGTTCTGGAGGATAATGAGAGGTGAGGGGAATGCTGGCACATTTTACATAACACAGGTGATGTATGGGTCTGATGATGATAGTGAGGGAATGCGGGACATTATACATAAAAAGGGGATTGATGGGTCTGCATGATAAGAGTGATGAGAATCTGGATAATATACATAACCAGTGGACGATGGGACCTGGATGAAGATGAAGGTGAGGGAATGCTGGGACATTATACATCACAACAGGGGATGATGGGACTGGAAGATGAAGAGGTGAAGAGAATGCCAGGGATATTATACATAACACCGGGATATGGGTCCTGGATGATGGATGGATCCTTGTGATGTCAGGTTCCTAAAGGTGTCAGGATGGTCGCTGTCTTATGTCTCCATGGAGGAGTGGGAGTACATAGAAGGACACAGGGATCTGTACCAGGAGGTCATGATGGAGGATCACCGGCCACTGACATCACAAGGTGAGAGGAGATAAGACACAGCAGGGAGTGACTTTCTCTCTCTCCTGTCTTCTTTTCTTCTGGTAGAATTGGAGGTGATGAGACATGTATGATATATAGACAGATATACTGCAGCTCATGTAATCTAGTCACAGTGTTTCACTACAGATGGATCCAGTCGAGAAAATCCCAGCAGACAGAATGTCCCCGACCCTCTGTATTCCCAGGACTGTCCTGAGGGAAATGTCCCATAGAATCATCAGTAGAGGGAGCTGAAGTCTCTAAATAGGACCAGAATGGAAAACCTACACATATTTCACTGGTTTTGTCTCATTTAGGGGGGAAAAACCTTATTGGATATTAAGGTGGAGGATGAAGCAGAAGATATGGACCTCCCAGGGAATCCTCAGTAGAGGAGCTATACACAATCTGTATATGGGGTGTGGACCTCCTGCAGTCACAGATGGGCTCATAGATATTTGTGGTCTCTTATGTCGATCTGTCTGCTGTATCTGAATTTTTGTTCCATAAGTCAACATCAGGTGAAGATTCTGACTGATACTAAAGTAGGAGTGCTGAAGAAGAGAAGATGAGGATCAAAGACCCGATGATAAGTGACATGAAGGAGGAGATCCCATAAGATGTTGACCACAGGTGAGTAGTAATGAAATTCATATTTTCTCAGTGTATCCTGTGTTAAACCTGGTACTGGGCCTGAGGAGGTGGACTTCTCTCCAATGCGTTGTATGGTCCCTGTTGTACGTGAGCTTAGGAATCATGTTTTGGGCTTCACCCGCTTGTGATGAACATCGTGCACAGATAGTCCTGGAGATCTGAGGACACTTAGTAGATCCCCATTAGCCCCACAGCAGGCGTCACATAATAGAAGTCCTGAGTCCAAGAAGGAAAATCATTTCATCCTTGAGGCCAGAATTTGTGAAGTGTTAAATGGCACCTGTAGAGAAGTGATTCCCCTTCAATAAGTTTTATATGAACAATAGTTGCAGTGTTTCTTGGGGCTGGATTGGCTTCTGCTCTCAGGGGCCCCACTTCATTAGGGGCCAACTTTCCCTAGAACAGTCCTGAATCTTAGTGAATTGGACCCAGCAAGGTCCTCGAAACCTTTTATTACGAATTCAGAGGAAAACCTCGCTCTGTCTATTCCACCACATCCTAGAGAGCTCAATGCATGGGACCTGTGACTGCAGCCGTTTAGTCCATACAGACCCTCATCGTCCATCCATGAGATCATCTGGGATGTGCATTTTGTCCTCATGAACTGGTTATAGCCATAATGAGATTGTCACTAACAATATTATGTCCACTTGTATTAAAGTGCTACCCCATTGGTATTCAAGGGCCAGAATGTGTGGCAGAGGACAGACCTGATTGTCAGACAAGGTTGTGCGCTCAGAATCTATCAAGTCCAGGTTTATGTGATAAAAGTGTTTAGTGAGATGTAGAGCTAGAAACCTGGACTGTGTCACTGACGGGTTTACAGCGTTATACAAGGTATTATAAGGCTGCAGTCACACAAGCAGGTTCTCATGCAGATTTTTGAGCCACTGTAAGGAGTGAAAGTAATGAGAAATACACACAGTGAAGTCCCATCATTATCTCCAGTGAGACCGTTGTGTGCAGTACAGACAGCAGCGTTCAGGCGTCGAATGACTCCATAAAGTCCTGGTAGGTTGTCAAAGGGAACTGGAGCCAACTGCATCCCACAGCTGCTGGAGGGTCCATAGAGGTAACACCACCATCCAGGCGCCCTCAATTAGGGTCTGGTTAATTAAGGGCCAGTGTAGGCCCTTGGAGTCTGCTCAAGCTCCTTCAACTAAGGTTTGACATTTCATAGCTGTTGTACATGTCGCTTTTTCTTGCTGGAGTTCTGCATGAGCTACATGACATCAGTGATTAGGAAGTGTCATAAAATTGAGTCCTGCAGATCCCAGCTCTGGTTTTGCCCAAATAACTTAAAACAGAACTGCAGAGTATTTCCACCTAAAATGAATGTTTAAAATGTTTCTCTTTTGTGGTTTAAAAAAAAAAAATCTTAAAAACACTTTTAATTTTAACAGAACAATTCCGTGAAATCTCTGAAGGAAACTGCATGTTCTCACTCAATTATAAAGTAGAAGATATCACACAGCACTCTTCAGGAGAAAACCATAATACCCTGAATGTACATCTAGGACGACACACTTCAAACCTGTCAAATAATCCCCCCAGTCATGATGAACCTCTTGACCCACCACAGATGGTTATCACGAGTACAGATCTGCCATATAATCCTCCCCATTATGAGGAACCTTCGCCTGACCCACAGATGATTACCACGAGTGCAAATCTTGTTACTCACAGAAGAATTCACACCAGGGAGGAGCCATATTCATGTTCAGAATGTGGGAAATCTTTTACAGAAAAAGAAAATCTAGTTACCCATGAGAGAACTCACACAGGAGAGAAGCCATATTCATGTTCAGTATGCGGAAAATGGTTTACAAGAAAGTCAAATCTGGTTACGCATGAGAGAACTCACACAGGGGAGAAGCCTTTTTCGTGTTCAGAATGTGGGAAATTATTTGCACAGAAATCGAGTCTAGTTACACACACGAGAATTCACACAGAGGAGAAGCTTTTTTCATGTTCAGAATGTGGGAAATCTTTTATAAGGAAATCAACTCTTGTTATACATCAGAGAAGTCATACAGGAGAGAAGCCTTTTTCTTGTTCAGAATGTGGGAAATCTTTTATAAGGAAATCAACTCTTGTTATACATCAGAGAAGTCATACAGGAGAGAGGCCTTTTTCATGTTCAGAATGTAGAAAATCTTTTACAATTAAAGCAGATCTCGTTAGACACAAGAGAATTCACACAGGGGAGAGGCCTTTTTCATGTTTGGAATGTGGGAAATCTTTTACAGGGAAAGCAAGTTTGGTTAGACATGAGAGAATTCACACAGGAGGGAAGGTGTAATGTTCCCTAAAAGGAAAATGTACAGAAAATTTTAACTTTGTTGAGAGAAGTCGCACAGAATGTGGAAAATGTTTTATTATTAAAGCAAACCTTTGATGTTCCAACACATGAGATTGTTCACGGATATTAACCAGCCAATAACAGTGTGTAAGTTATATAACAATATAACAATAACAAGAACACGAGCGCATTAGTTATGGAGGTTATTGTAATTTTAAACAACAATTGTTGATAATTCCCATATGGGGTATGTGTCCAAAAACACCAAATTACCAGTGTAACCACACTATAATAAATATGTATAATAAATATAGTGTGTCTTTTCTTAAATTTCTCTACACATCATTTCAGTCTATATTGGATCATTTCAGTGAGCTCCAGATGTAACCAATGTAGTAATAAATTCACAAATTTCCAGTCCAGAGCAGATAAAAAGGACAACAGCACAACACACAAAACATGGGAGATATTACCCTATGCCCTGGCCAGGGGCGCTCTAACTTCATGTGATATTAGTTCAGTACACTAGTGATATCACTGATTGGAGATACAAGACCTTAAGTGTTTCATAATGTCACAAATTTCTACACCCGGGAAACCTGAAAGTGCTCTAGCCCCAATCCCCACCCCCCACACTTAATAAAGTCCTAGCAATCAAATTATGTAGATCTAAGTAACCCTTGGGGTAGTTAGCACTAAAATAATCAAACTTTATTACAAAAATACAAAAAATAAATAAATATAAATACACACAGCATTGTTATCAAAGCCTCAAGAACTGCTCTGTCTATGGCATTAGAATTAAATTTTAAATATGATTAGTTAATCACACTAAAAGCCCGGAGTAATAAAACTAAACACAAAGGATTGGAGAACTAAAGTTTTTTTAGTGCTGAGATGTAGAAATATATAGAGAAGGTATTGTGTCATACAACATTCCTGGAGAATTACTTGTCTGAAGTCTGGAATCCATAATTTTCCCCCAAACTCTGAAGAAAGTCAGCTTACAATAAAAAAATTATGGGGCACAAAGTTATACTCCTTTGGAATGAAAAAATCCAAATGGCGCCCAAAGTAAAGAAAATAAAAGTATACTTTATTGGATATTGCCAAAAAAATATAGTGAAAAAAAAAAAGTGGGAATGACCATAAAAACATAGAAACAAATCACAAGTGCGTGACTTTTTTTGGGCGGAACAGCCCCTTTTCGAGCAACAAGGGAGTGAAAAGCTACCTCTTTAAAAGTGCAATAAAAAAACCCAAAGAGCTTTTAACATGAAAAAACCCCCTGAAAAGGTTTTCCTTACCTAAAAAATATATGGTGCGCCGGAGGTGAAAATCCCTTTCAGCAGCAACAGTGTTGCGCGTCCCCGGGGAACAAAAAACCCGGAAGGACGTAAAAAGGGGTATCAGATGTGGAATGCAAATCCTTATTTTTGTGCTGTTTATATACAGTCTGTTCTTTTTAAGATTTTCCAAAAGTGCTTTTTTTTGCAATTATTGAATTTATTGTGTTGCATGAAATCTCTAAAAAAAAGAAATGGAAAAAATGCTTCCGAAAAAAATCAAAAAGATAAAAGGGTTTTTTTTTAAAAAACGGGTGCTTGAAAAATGAATGGCACAAGGATAAGAAAATTTTGGGATTTACAAAACCCGCAAAAACTATTTGAAAAAAAAAGATTCCCAGAGGATGTGATGAAAAGATCCAACCATTTATTCGGGGCTTTGTTTCCAGTGGCCACTTTTTTGCAGGGCCCTAAACTTTTTGGAGCTTAACACCCATTTTGAGGGCACTAATTAAGGAATCTCTGGGATTAAAGAAAACTGAAATTCAAAAATTTAATACTTTCCTTCATTTGATCAGGAATTACAGTGCGCTTTTAAAACACCAAAAAAGGGGTTCTATTAGGCCAGTAAAAA
>JAODAL010083717.1:0-11148 GCA_025379985.1 Phyllomedusa bahiana
TCATACATGAAAAAACTTTTAAAATCTCGGGGCACATATCTTTATCAGAACATGTTTAAAGCTCCCCCGACTTTCAACGTGGTCTCAAATCGGGGATCCTATCCTATTTTTTACCTCCAATCGAGCCAATCAGGCCTCTCACGGGTCACCGACCTCCATTATTTAGAGAAAAAATAAAAAAAAAAACCCCAAAACCTGCAAAGCTGCCCTTCTTATACAGCCTGTAGAGTGGGGGGGACAGAAACCCAAAAAGGAAGCACCCCCTTTCCTTTCCTATAGTTAAAACAAAGTACACCAAAATATAACTATGTTTCTGCACACAAAAACATCTCTGAAAAAACGTATTCAAAACCTGGGTGCCCCTGGGAGGGCCGGGACACATGTAATTAAACATTTCCCACACAACCCCCGCCAGCGGCACATTTTTGCAAAAGGGCAAAACACTACGTCAAAACCCTAAAGAAGCATTTACTATCATCATACTAAAAAAATTTTAGACCTCCGGTTCACATATCTTGATCAAAAAATTTTAAGCTGCCCCCAACTTTCAACGTGGTCTCAAATCGGGCATTCCCCATCCTATCTTTACCTCTCAAAACGAGCCCCAAACGCCTCTCACTGGGGCCCGACCTCCATTATTCAAGAGAAAAAATAAAAAAAAACCCCCAACCTGCAAAGCTTTTCCCCTTATGAAGCCTGTGAGAGTGGGGGGGGACGAAAAAACCCCAAAAAGGAAGCACCCCTTTCCTTTTCCCTATAGGTTAAAATCAATGTACACCAATAAAAAAACGTATTTTTTCGCACAAAAAACACTCTAAAAAAACGTATGCAAACCTGGGTGCCACTGGCAGGCTCGGCACACATGTAATTATACATTACACACACAACCGCCGGGGCACATTTCTGAAAAAGGGGTACACTATGAAAAAAGGCCCATTTTTTTCTTTGAAAAACCTTTAAAAGCTTCTTTGGGTGGTTTATTTTTTTGAAAAAGTTCCCTGGGGGGGCCTTGGGTAAGTAAAAAATGGCCGAGCCCTGAGTGGCAAACCTTTGCATACGTTTTTTAAGTTTTTTGTGTGAGAAAATACTTTTTAATTGGGTAATTGTTTTTAAAACCCATAGGAAAGGAAGGGGGCTTCCATTTTGGGGTTTTTGTCCCCCCCCCCCACTTTACAGGCTTTATAAAAAGGGCAGCTTTGCAGGTTGGGTGTTTTTTATTTTTTCTCTCTGAATAATGGGAGGTCGGGTGACCCAGTGAAAGTCGCTGATTGGCTCTTGAGTGAGGGTAAAGATAGGAAATGACTGCCTATTTGAGACCACGTTTGAAAGTCGTGGGCAGCTTAAAACATGATCTGATCAAGATAAGAGAACCGAATCCTCAAAGTTTTTTTCATGTATGATAGATAGCATAAATGCTCTTTAGGGATTTCGAAAGTAGTGTATTGGCCCATTTTGCAGAAATGTTGCCGCTGGCGCGGTCCTGTGGTGTACATGTATAATTACATGTGTGCCGCAGCCTGCCAGGTGGCACCCAGTATTGCATTACGTTTTTTCAGAGATGTTTTTGTTGTGCAGAAACAAAACTTATACATGGTGTACATTGATTTTTAACCTATATGGAAAGGAAGGGGTGCTTTCCACTTTGGTTTCTGTCCCTGCCCACTCTCACGAGCGACATGCAAGAAGGGCAGCTTTGCAGGTTGGGTGTTTTTTTATTTTTCTCTCTAATAATGGAGGTCGTGAGACCCAGTGAGATGCCAATAGGGCACTATTGAGGAGGTAAAGATAAGGATATACTGCCCGATATGAGACCAAAATGAAGTCGTGGGCAGCTTAAAAACATGTCTGATCAAGATATGTGAACCGAGAGTCTCAAAAGTTTTTTCATGTATGATAGATACATAAATGCTTCCTTTAGGGAATTTTACGACGTATGGTATTGCCCTTTTTGGCAAAATAGTGCCGCTGGCTGGCGGTCTGTGTGTGTACAAGGTATAATTAACATGTGTGCCGCAGCCCTGCATGCACCGCCGTTTGCATACGTTTTTTCAGAGATGTTTTGTTGTGCAGAAACATACGTTATACTTGTGTTACAATGAATTTAACCATATGGAAAGGAAGGGTGCATCCACTTTGGGTTTCTGTCCCCGCCCCACTTCTCACCATGTTGCTGTCATAAGAAGGGCAAGCTTTGCAGGTTTGGTGATTTTTTATTTTTTCTCTCTGAATAATGGTGGTTGGTGACCCCTTGAGAGGCCTGATGGCTCGATGAGAGGAAAAGATAAGGATAGGACTTCCCTATTTGAGACCAAGTTGAAAGTCGGTGGGCATCTTAAACAATGTTCTGATCAAGATATGTGAACCGAGAGGCTCAAAGTTTGTTCATGTATGATAGATAGCATAAATGCTTCTTTAGGGAATTCGACGTATTGAATTGCCCTTTTTGCAGAAATGTGCCGCTGGCCGGCGGTCTGTGTTTGTACATGTATAATTACAATGTGTGCCGCAGCCCTGCCAGTGGCACCCAGGTTTGCATACTTTTTTCAGAGATGTGTTTTTGTGTCAGAAACATACGTTATACTGGTGTAAACTTGATTTAAAACCTATATGGAAAGGAGGGGTGCTTCCACTTTGGGTTTCTGTCCCCTCCCACTCTCACAAGGCGTCATAAAGAAGTGCAGCTTTGCAGGTTGGTGTTTTTTATTTTTTTCTCTCTGAATAATGGAGGTCGTTGACCCCTGATCAGGCCTGATTGCCTCGATTTGAGATGTAAAGATAGGATAGGACTGCCGAATTGTGAGACCGACGTTGAAAGTCGTGGGCAGCTTAAACAAGTTCTGATCATTATAAGTGACCCGAGAGTCTCATGTTTTTTCAGTATGATTAGATAGCATAAATGCTTCTTTAGGGAATTCGACGTAGTGATTGCCCTTTTCTCGAGAAATGTTGCCGCTGGCGGCGGTCTGTGTGTAGTACATGTTATAATTACATGTGTGCCGCAGCCCGGCCAGTGGCACCCAGGGTTGCATACGTTTTTTTCAGAGAATGTTTTTTGTGTGCAGCAACATACGTTATACTTGGTGTACATTGATTTCTAACCTATATGGAAAGGAAGGGGTGCTTCCACTTTGGGTTTCTGTTCCCCCCCGCCACACTCTCTACAGGCCTGTCATAAGAAGGGGCAGCTTTGCAGGTTGGGTGTTTTTTATTTTTTCCTCTCATGAATAAATGAAGGTCGGTGACACCATGAGAGGCCTGATTGGCTCGATTGAAGGGAAAGATTAGGATAGGACTGCCCGATTTGAGACCACGTTGAAAGTCCGTGGCAGCTTAAAACATGTCTGATCAGATATGTGAACGAGAGTCTCAAAAAGTTTTTCATGTATGAATAGATAGCATAAATGCATTCTTTTATAGGAATTTACGACGTAGTGTATTGCCCTCTTTTTGCAGAATGGCCGCCAGGCGTCGGTCAGTGGGGTGTAACATGTATAATTACATGTGTGCCGCAGCCCGCCCAGTGGCACCACAGGATTTGCATACGTTTTTTCAAGATGTTTTTGTTGGCAGAAAAACATAACGTTATACTTTGGTGTACATTGATTTTTAACGCTATATGGAAAGGAAGGGGTGCATTTCCACTTTGTGGGTTTCTTCTGTTCCCCAGCACCACTCTCCCAGGCCTGTCCATAAGGAAGGGCAGCTTTTGCAGGTTGGGTGTTTTTTAATTTTTTCACTCTGAATAATGAGGTCGGATGACCCATGAGAGGCCGAAGGCTCGATGTATAGGTAAAGATAGGATAGTGGACGGTCCCTATTTAGAGACCACGATGAAAGTCGTAGGCATGCTTAAAACATTTCTGATCAAGATAAGTGAACCGAGAGTCTCAAGTTTTTTCATGTATGATAGATAGCATAAAATGCCTTCTTTAGGGATTCGACGTAGTGTATTGCCCTTTTGCAGAAATGATCCGCTGGCGGCGGTCCTTTGTGATGTACATTTATAATTACATTTGTGCCTGCAGCCCTGCCAGTGGGCACCCAGGTTTGCATACGTTTTTCAGAGATGTTTTTTGTGTGCAGAAACATACGTTTATACTTGGTGTACATTGATTTTAACCTATAATGGAAAGGAAGGGTGCTTCCCACTTTGGGTTCTGTCCCCGCCCACGGTCTCACAGGCTGACATAATAAGGCAGCTTTTGCAGGGTTGGGTGTTTTTTATTTTTTCACAATCAGAATAATGGATGTCGGTGACCCAGTGAGAGCCTATTGGCTCGATTGAGATGTAAAGATAGGATAGGACTGCCCTGGGCCCCGATTGAGACCACGTTTGAAAGTCGTGTCAAGCTTAAACATGTTCTGATCTAAGATATGGTGAACCGAGATTCGCGAAAGGATTTTTCATTGTATTGATAGATAGCATCATGCTTCTTTAGGGATTTACGATTACGTAGTGAAATTGCCCCTTTTTTGCAGAAATGTGCCCAGGGGCGCGGTCCTGTGTGTGTATCATGTATTAATTACATGTGTCCGCACCTGCCAGTTGGCACCCAGGTTTGCATACGTTTTTTCAGAGATGTTTTTTGTGTGCAGAAACAAACGTTCTACTTTGTGTACATTGATTTAAACCTATATGGGAAAGGAAAGGGGTGTCTTCACTTTGGGTTTTCTGTCCCCGCACACTCTCACACAGCAGGCTGTGATCATAAGAAGGGACAGTCCTTTGCAGGTTGGTGGTGATTTTATATTTTCCTCTCTGAATAATGGAGGTCGATGACCCAGTGAGAGGCCTGATTGTGGCTCGATTGAGAGTAAAGATAGGATAGGACTGTCCGCATTGAGACCAACGGTTTGAAAGTCGTGGCAGCTAAACATGTCAGATCAAGATATGTGAACCGAGAGACCTCAACAGTGTTTTTTTCAAGTATGATAGATAGTGCATAAATGCTTCTTTTAGGGATTTCGACGTAGTAGGTATTGGCCGCTTTTTGCAGTAAATGTGCCGCTGGCGGCGTCTGTTTGTGTACATGGTATAATTACAATTGACCGCAGCCCTGCCAGAGGCACCCATGGTTTGCATAACGTTTTTTCAGAGATGTTTTTTGTGATGCAGAAACATAACGTTAAACTTGGTGTACTTGGATTTTAACCTTTATGGAAAGGAGGGGTGCTCCACTTTGGTTTTCTGTCCCCAGCCCGCCCACTCTCACAGGCTGTCATAAGAAGGCAGCTTTGCAGGTTGGGTGTTTTTATTTTTTCTCTCTGAATAAAATGGAGTCGGTGACACCAGTGAGAGGCCTGATTGGCTCGATTGAGAGGTAAAGGATAGATAGGAACTGCCCGACTTTATGACCAACGTTTGAAAGTCGGGGCAGCTTAACATTGTCTGATCAAGATATGTGAACCGAGAGTCCTCAAAGATTTTCATGGTAGATAATATGCATAAAAAGCTTTTAGGGATTTCGACTAAGTGTATTGCCCATTTTGCAGAAATGTGCCGCTGGCGGCGGTCTGTGTGTGTACATGTATAATTACATGTTTGCCGCAGCCCAGCCAGTGTCACCCAGGTTTTGCATAACGTTTTTTTTCAGGGAGGATGTTTTTGTGTGTCAGAAAGCATACGTTATACATAGGTGAACCATTGAATTTTAACCTATATTTGGAAAGGAATGGTGCTTCCACCGTTGGGTTTCTGTCCCCGCCCACGGTTCTCCACAGGCTTGGTCATAAGAAGGCAGTTCTTTGCAGGTTGGGTGTTTTTTATTTTTTTCTCTCTGAATAATGGAGGTCGGTGACCCAGTGAGAGGCCTTATTGGCTCGAATTGAGAGGTTAAAGATAGGATAAGGACTGCCGAATTTGAGAAACCACGTAGAAAGTCGTGGCAGCTTAAACATGTTCTGTCAAGATAGTGAACCGATAGTCTCAAAGTTTTTATTCGATGTATGAATAGATAGACAAGCTTCTTTAGGGATTTCGACGTATTGTATTGCCCTTTTGCAGAAATGTGGCCCGCTGTCGCGGTCTGTGTGAGTACATGTATATTACATGTGTGCCGGCAGCCCTGCCAGTGTGCACCTCAGTTTTTGCATACGTTTTTTTCAGAATGTTTTTGTGTGCAGAAACATAACGTTAACTTGTGTACAGTTGATTTTAACCTATAAGAACGAAGGGATGCATCCACTTTGGGGTTTCTGTCCCGACCCACTCCCTCACAGCTGTCATAAGAATGGCACTTTGCAGGTTGGGGTTTTTTATTTTTTCTCTCTTAATAATGGCGGTCGTGACCCAGTAGAGGCATGATTGGCTCGGTTGAAGGTAAAGATAGGATAGGACCCTGCCCGATTTGAGACCACGTTGAAAGTCCGTGGGCACTTAAACATGTTCTGATCAAGATATGTGAACCCGAGAGTCTCAAATTTTTTTCATGTAGTGATAGATATCATAAATGGTGCTTCTTTTAGGATTTCGAGCGTAATGGAAATTGCCCTTTTTGCAGTAAATGTTGCCGCTGGCGGACTAGGTCTGTGTGTGTACATGTAATATTTACATGGTGCCGCAGCCCTGTCCAGTGGCACCCAGGTTTTGCATACGTTTTTTACAGAGATGTTTTTTTGTGTTCAGAACAAACGTTATACTTGGTTGTTACATTGGATTTTACCTATATGGAAAGGAAGGGGTGCTTCCACTTTGGTTTTCTGTCCCGCCCACGTCTCACAGGCTGTCATAAGAAGGGCAAGCTTTGCAGTTGGGTGTATTTTAATTTTTCACTCTGAATAATGGAGGTCGGTGAGCCCAGTGAAGGCCTGATTGGCTCGATTGAGAGGTAAAATAGGATAAGGACTGCCCGATTTGAGACCAACGTAGAAATCGTTTGCAGCTTAAACATGTTCTGATCAAGATATGTGAACCGAGAGTCTCAAAAGTTTTTTTCATGTATGATAGATAGCAATAAATGGCTACAATTATGGATTCGACGTAGTGTATTGCCCTTTTTGCAGAAATGTGCCGCTGGCGGCGTTCCTGTGGGTGTACATGTATAATTACATGTGTGCCGCAGCCTTCCGTGGCACCCAAGGTTTGCATACGATTATTTTCAGAATTGTTTTTGTGTGCAGAAACAATACTTTTATACTTGGTGTACATTGATTTAACCTATATGGAAAGGGAAGTGTTGCTTCCACTTTGGATTCTGTCCCCCGCCCACTCGTCACAAGCTGTCATAAGAAGGGCATCTTTGAAGGATGGCGTGATTTTATTTTTTCTCTCTGAATAATGGAGGTCGGTGAACCCAGAGAAGGCCTGATTGGCTCGAATTGAGAGGTTAAAAGATAGGATAGGAATGCCCCGAATTTGAGACCTACGTTGAGAAAGTCGTGGGCAGCTTAAACCTGTTCTGATCAGATATGTGAATCCGAGATCTCTAAAGTTTTTTCATTTAATGATAAGATAGCATAAATGCCTCTTTAGGGATTTCGACGTAGGGTATTGCCCTTTTTGCCAGAATGTGCCGCAGCGTCGGCGTCTGTGTGTTTACATTTATAATTTACATGTGTGCCCGCAGCCTGCCAGTGGCACCCAGTTTGCATACGTTTTTTTTCAGAGATGTTTTTGGATGCAGAAACATACAGTTATACTAGTGTACATTGATTATAACCTATATTGAAAGGAAGGTGCTTCACTTTGGGTTTCAGTCCCCGCCCTCGCTCTCAACAGCATTCATAGAAGGGCAGCTTTGCAGGTTGGTGTTTTTTATTTTTTCCTCTCTGAATTAATGGAGGGTCGTGACCCAGTGGAGAAGCCTGATAGGCTCATTGAGAGGTAAGATTAGGATACGGACTGGGCCCCGATTTGAGACCACGTTGAAAGTCGTGGGCAGCTTAAAACATTGTTACTGATCCAAGATATGGTGAACCGCGAGGTCTCAAAGTTTTTGCATGTAAGATAGAAAGCATAAAATGCTTCCTTTAGGGATTTCGAGACGTAGTGGTAATTGCCCTTTTATGCAGAAAAGTGCCGCTGGCGGAGTCTGTGTGTGTACATTTATATTACATGTGTGGGCCGCAGCCCTGCCAGTGGCACCCAGGTTTGCATTACTGATTTTTTTTCAGAGCATTTTTTGTGTGCAGAAACATACGTTTTAACATGGTGTACATTGATTTATTTAACCTATATGGGTAAAGGAAAGGGTGCTTCCCACTATGTTTCTGTCCCCGCCCACTCTCACAGGCTGTTCATAAGAAGGGCAGCTTTGCAGGTTGGTGTTTTTTTATTTTTCTCTCTGATAATGGAGTCGTGTGACCCCCATGAGAGGCCTGATTGGCTCGATTGGATAAGGTAAAGATAGGATAGACTGCCGATTTGAGACCACGTGAAAGTCGTGGTCAGCTTAAACATGGTTCTATGATCAAGAATAATGTGAAACCGAAATGTCTCAAAGTTTTTTTCTGTATGATAGATAGCATAAATGCTTTTTAGGTGATTCTCGTCCTGACGTAGTGTAATTGCCCTTTTTGCAGAAATGTGTCCGCTGCGGCGGTCTGTGTGTGTACATGGTAAAAATTACATGTGAGCCGCAGCCCTGCCAGTGGCACCCAGGTTTTGCATACGTTTTCTTCAGAGATGTTTTGTGAGCAGAAACATACGTTATACTTGGTGTACATTGTTTTAAACCTATATTGAAAGGAAAGGGGTGCTTCCGACTTGTGTTTCGGTCCCCGCCCACTCTCACAGGCTATGTCATAGAGAAGGGCAGCTGTGTGCGAGGTTGGGTGATTTTTTATTTTTACTCCTCTGAATAATGGAGGTCGGTGACCCAGTGAGAGGCCTGATTGGACTCGATTGAGAGGTAAAGAAGGATAGGACTGCCCGATTTGATACCAACGTTGAAGTCGAGGGCAGCATTAATACATGTTCTGATCAAGATATGTGAACGCGAGTCACAAGAGTTTTTTTCATTTATGATAGATAGCATAAATGCTATCTTTAAGGATTTCGAGCGGTAGTTGTATTGCCCTTTTTGCAGAAATGTGCCGCTGTCGGCGTCTGTGTGTGTACATGAATAATACATGTGTTGCCGCGCCCTGCCAGTGCACCCAGAGTTTGCATACGTTTTATCAGAGACATGTTTTTGGTGTGCAGAAACAGACGTTTTATACTTGGTGTACATTGATTTATAACCTATATGGAAAGGAATGGGTTGGCTTCCAATTTGGGGTTTCCCTGTACCCGCCCCACTCTCACAGGCTTGTCATAAGAAGGGCAGCTAAGTGTGCAGGTAGGGTGTTTTTTATTATATCGACTCTGAATAATGGAGGAGTCGGTGACCCAGTTGAGAGAGGCTGATTGGCTCGATGAGATGTAAAGATAAGGATAGGACTGCCGAATCGAGACCACGTTGAAAACAAAAAAAAAGGTTCCGCCCCCCCCCCCCCCCCCCCCCGCGCCCCCGCCCCCCCCCCCCCCCCACCCCCACCCACCGTGGGCAGCTAAACTGTTCTGGATTCAGAGATATGTGAACCGAGAGTCCTCAAAGTTTTTCAGTATGATAGATAGCATAAAGGCTTCTTTAGGGATTTTCGACGTAGTGGGTATTGCCTTTTTGCAGAAATGATTGCCGCCGGCGGCGGTCAGTGTGGTACATGTATAATTACATGTGTGCCGCAGCCCTGCCAGTGGAACCCAGGTTTTGCATACGTTTTTTCATAGAATGTTTTTGTGTGCAGAAACATAACTTATACTTGGTGTACATTGATTTTAAACCTATATTGAAAGGAAGGGTGCTTCCACTTATGGGTTTTCTGTCCCCTGCCACACTCACAGGGCTGTCATAAGAAGGGCAGCTTTGCAGGTTGGGTGTTTATTTTATTTTTTCTCCACTGAATACTGGAGGTCGGGTGACCCAGTGAAGAGCTGATTGGCTCGATTGAGAGGTAAAAGATAGTGGATAGACTTGCCCGATTTTGAGACCACGTGAAAGTCGTGTGCACTTAAACATGTTCCTGATCAAGATATGTGAACCTTGAAGTCGTGGGCAGCTTAAACATGTTCTGATCAAGATATGTGAACCGAGAGTCTCAAAGTTTTTTCATTATGATAGATAGCATAAATGCTTCTTTAGGGATTTCGACGTAGTGTATTGCCCTTTTTGCAGAAATGATGCCGCTGGCGCGGTCTGTGTGTGTACATGTATAATTACATGTGTGCCGCAGCCCTAGCCCAGCCATGGCACCCAGGTTTGCATACGTTTTTTTCAGAGATGTTTTTTGTGTGCAGAAACATACGTTACACTTGGTGTACATTGATTTTAACCTATTGGAAAGGAAGGGTGCTTCCATTTTGGGTTTCTGTCCCCGCCCACACTCACCGGCTGGCATAAGACGGGCAGCTTTGCAGTTGGGGTTTATTTTATTTTTGCTCTCTGAATAATGGAGGTCGGTGACCCAGTGAGAGGCCTGATTGGCTCTCAATCGATCTAAAGATAGGATAGGACTGCCCGATTTGAGACCACGTTGAAAGTCGTGGGCAGCTTAAACATGTTCTGATCAAGATATGTGAACCGAGAGTCTCAAAGTTTTTTCATGTATGATAGATAGCATAAATGCTTCTTTAGGGATTTCGACGTAGTGTATGCCCTTTTGCAGAAATGTGCCGCTGGCGGCGGTCTGTGTTTACAGATATACATGTGTGCCGCGCCCTGCAGTGCACCCAGTTTGCATACGTTTTTTCAGAGAAAGTTTTTGTGTGCAGAAACTACGTTTTATACTTGGGGTTTCATTGATTTTTAACCTATAGGGGAAAGGGGAAGGGGCTTTCCTTTTTGGTTTTTGTCCCGCCCACCTCACAGGGTGTCTAAAAGGGGACTTTGCAGGTTTGGGGTTTTTTTATTTTTTCCTCTGAATAATGGAGGTCGTGACCCATGAAGGCCGATTGGCTCGATTTAAGGGAAAGAAAGGATAAGGACTGCCCGATTTGAGACCAACGTTGAAAGCGGGGCAGCTTAAACATTTTTTGACAAGATATTGAACCGGAGTCCCCAAAATTTTTTTCATTATGATAGAACATAAAAGCTTTTTTAGGGATTTTGACGTAGTGTATTGCCCTTTTTTCAGAAAAGTCCGCGGCGGGGTCTGTGTGTACATGTTTAA
>JAODAL010083718.1:0-11148 GCA_025379985.1 Phyllomedusa bahiana
GCCCCCCGCCCCGGGGGGGGCCGGGCACGGCGCGGGGCCGGAACGAGGGGGGGCAGGAAAAGGAGGTGGTGGAAAGTGCCGGCGCCGGGCAGCAAGGAGATGGGCGCGGGCAGCCGCGGGCACCGCGCCGAGAGCCCGGCCAGCAGGGAGATTGGGCCGGGCAGCCGCGGCACCCGCGCCAGAACCCCTGCCGGCAGAGGGGGGACGCGGGGCGCAGCGGTGCCCGCGGCCCCCATGACAACGCTGAGTAAAATTAGAAAAAGAATGCCAAGAAAAAGGGCACCTGGGTGGAACAGGGGCGTTAAACCACCAGTATTTCCAGTAAAGCTCAATTGGTCCGCACTCATACGGGGGAAAAGCGCTACCAGGAAAAGGGGACAGTATATGTCCAGTGAAACTAAAATGGTGGTTGAAAGACTCCTTTTTCCGGCACTTTTTAATCTGGGGTCATGCGGGTTTGGGGCTCATGCTGTGGCCCAGGACAGGGATAGTCTATGTCCGTGAAACTAAAAGGGTTTTGGTTCAAAGACTCTTTTTTCGGCACTTTTAATCTGGGGTATGCAGGTTTGGGGTCATGCTGTGGCCCGGACAGGGATAGTCTATGTCCAGTGAAACGAAAATGGTGTTTGAAAGACTCCTTTTTCCGGCATTTTTTAATCTGGGGTCATGCAGGTTTGGGGCTCATGCTGTGGCCCAGGACAGGTATAGTCAATGTCCATGTGTAAACTAAAATGGTGGTTGAAAGACTCCTTTTTCCGGCATTTTTAATTGGGGTCATGCAGGTTTGGGGCTCATGCTGTGGCCCAGGACAGGGATAGTCTATGTCCAGTGAAACTAAAATGGTGGTTCAAATCATACTGCCTTCTGGCACTTTTTAATTTGTGGGTCATGCAGGTTTAAGGCTCATGCTGTGGTGCAAGACAGGGATAGTGAATGGTGTGTGATTTTTTTTCTGTGGCTTTCATAACCTAAGTGTGTTGCCTAAGATGTAGCACATATCCATTTGACTGTTGTGGTGTTTAATTCCAGCTTCTCCCAGCCCTGTTTGGGTGTAAGAATGAAGGTGTTGTTGCTCTTTCCCCCAGACTTTTAAAGGTCATCGATCATAAACCACCATCGACCATCGACTATCTTGTCGATGATGGTCGACTATCGACCATCGACCGATGTCGATGGCCAACGTAATCGCTCAACACTAATCAGCTCTAATGGTGGGCTCCAAGAATCAACTCCACTGGTGGACCACTAGAATCAACTCCATTGGTGGGTAAGAAGAATCAACTCCATTAGTGGGTCCCAAGACTCATCTTCACTGGTGAGCCCAAATAATCAACGCCACTGGTGGGCCCCAAGAATCAACTCTACTAGTGGGCCCAAAGAATCAACTCCACTGGTGGGCCTCAAGAATCAACTCCACTGGTGGGCCTCAAGAATCATCCCTACTGGTGGGCCTCAAGAATCAACTCTACTGGTGGGCCCAAAGAATCAACTCTACTGGTGGGCCCAAAAAATCAACTCCACTAGTGGGCTCCAAGAACCAACGCCACGGGTGGATCACAGGCATCCAAGTCTGGCACTTTATGAACATGTTCTAAAATGTTCTAAGAATATTTTAGCTGCTATTCCAGAATAACAAAAACATTGTAAAAAAGTGATCAAATGAATCTTCATTCTGTATTTCTTTGTTAGGGTGACAGCAACTACAGTTGAACATATCCAAATTCTTCAAACCAGCAATAAACAGGTTAAAGTTTTTATGCTATTTCTTTAGCAAGAAATGCACAGTGCAGATTAATGTACTAACCTTTGATCTGAGGAAACCTGAGTCTTATTTACAGCTGTGCAGACTGAGATCCCATCCTTCCTTGTAAAGATAGAAATAATTCTTCAACTGAAGAAAGAGCAGTTTTTTTTTTGCTCCACTCTTGTTCAGAAATGTTTTATAGCCATGGCTCTAGCTGGCAAAAAGGTAAAATGTAGGACGATTAACAAAGTAAACTCCAAGCATTCGTTGATTTACAAGTCCAGGCATTAGCATTTGTCCATCAGGGTTCGACCTCAACTATCCCCCTCCTTTTCTGTTCCCATATTATTCAACTACACTGGGTGGTTATCCCATCGCATGTGATTGAGGGATGAACGCTTTTATCTGTGGTGTTGATGGATTTAGATTTAAAATGGTTCAGTTAGTGACATGTTTCATGACATAGCTCAATTATTGCTCGTGTTATCAACAACCTGAACAAAATTAGAAGATGTCTGAGAAAAAGGAAGGAGGGATGAACAATCTTAATGATGGACTTTGTAAAACTAGAGGACTTTAAGCCTTACTTAGTACCAATGAACACATTCTAAATGACAAGATAACATCATATTCATCATTGCTGGCTAATGTTTTCTCCATTGGGTCACGTCTACATGGGCTCATCCAAAGGAACAATTTTATGAGCTACATGCCATATTATATTTCTGTAGACTATTAAGAAATTAAGCTTACTCAGATCTAGACAGCATCTTCTTACAGAACACTTCAAGGCTTTTTATATCAGGGCTGTCAACTGGCTGAATAGATCCTTACATGGCCACAGAAGTAAGACCATATTTGCAATTTATGATGCCTTTGTCAATGAGACTGAATGTGCTACCTTTAGCCCATATGTAGACATAATTTTTTTCCCATGTTTTGGTGTAGTTTGTGCACCAGAAGTTTAAACAAATGAATATGTATATGATAAAAAGTAAAGGGAAAAATAAAACTTACCTCATAATCCCTGTCACTGTAGCTGGTGACTTCCCTGTCCGTTCGTCACATGACCGCTGTAGCCATCCACAGTGGTTAATATGGTATATCCAGCTTGTGACCGCTGCAGACTGTGAATGCCTTTAGCGGTCAAATGAGGAATGAATGGGGATCTGGATTCTTCATAGCAGTCAGTAATGACCTCTATGACAGAGCCCCATTTTTCAAATCTGACATGTGTCACTTTATGTGGGAATAACTTTTTAATGCTTCGACCTATCCATGTGATTCAGCGAATGATTTCTCATGACACACTTTGCTTTATGGTAATCATAAATTTTGGTCCATATAATCCTTGTTTATTTGTGAAAAATATCAAAATGTAAACATTTGATTTAGTTTCAACTAGCATCTACCATATATCTACTTTATTTTGGCATGATTTTTAAATGTCTGTAAATTTTCTTTATGATATTAGGTGACTTTGAATTTTAGTAGCAATTTTTCACATTTTCAGGAAAATTTTCAACACACATTTTTTTAGGCACCAGTCTTGTTCTGACGTGACTTTGAAGGGCCTGCATGATACTCCATTAATGACTCCTTATAAAGAACTACACCCCTTGAAGTATTCAAAACAGTATTTATGAAGTTTGTTAATTCTTTAGGTGTTTCATAGGAATTAAAGCGAAGTGGAAGCGATATGTCCACATTTCACTTTTTTGTAGATTTTCAATTTTTAATCCAATATTTACTGGAACACAATAAATGTTACCAGGCAAACACAACTTAATATTGATTCTGCTATTTTTAGAGATATCCCATATGTGGCCCTAGTGCACTATTTCACTGAACCACAAACCTCACAATAGGAGGAGCAGGTACTGAATTTTGAGGTCTCATTTAGAATTTTCTTTAAGCACCATTACAGGTTTGTGGATATCCTAAAGTGCTAAAACTTAATAAACACCCCTAGAAAGACTCATTATTGGAAACTACACCCCTTAAGGAATATATGCAAGGAGGTAGTGAGTATATTGACAACACGTTTTTTTTTTACCGATTTTTTTTAGCATTAGGCTTATTTTTTTCCAATAATTTGCAGTTTTATCTGAAAATTTTTAATTTTTACAAGAATTCCTGGAAAAAAGCACCCTAAGAGAGGGAGCCCTATTTTAGAACACAGATTTTGGTGGGTGTCATGTCACATTTACAAAGCTGGTAAGGTACCAGAATAGGTGAAACCAGTTACCCCATTTTGGTATGAACACCCCTCAGGAAATTCATCTAGGGGTGTATTGTGCATTTTGGGCATCGGGCCATGAAAATGGAAAAAGACCCAAGCAATTACACCATTGTTTTGGGGCACATTTTTACAGTGCTCGTCGTGTGGTATATATGACATAATAACTTTACTATGTGGGTTGGTACAATTACAACAATATCAATTTTATATATACATTAGAAATGCAAGAACAAATTGTGTTTTTATCTCATCACAGTCTGAGAGCCATAACTTTTTTATTTTTTTGTATGTGGAGCCGATTAAAGGTTTATTTTTTGCCGGATGAGTTGATGTTTTCATTTGTACCATTATGGGGTTTATATGACACGTTGACTGCTTTTAATCAAAGACGGGATGAACAAAATACAGCAATCTTAGTGGTGTTTTTATTTCTATTTTTCACAGCAGTCACCGTGTTGTACAAATGTTAACTTGACTCAGCAGGTCAATAAAATTACATTGATACCAAATTTACATTTTTTATGTTTCACTTCTTCTACATAATAAAAACACTTATTTAAAAAATAAAACTTTTTTAGTATCTACTTATCTGAGAGCCATACGTTTATTTTTTATTTTTATATATACAGAGCTTTATAGTGTCTTGTATTTTGTTGAATGAGTTGATATTTTTATTGGTATAATTTTGGGGACACATGACTTTTTAATTGTCTTTTAATTTGTTTTGTCTAAGGCAGAATGAGGAAATTACAGCTATTCTGGTTCTGTTTTTTTATTTTTTCCCTATGGGACTGCATGGTTACAGTGATACCCAATTTATATAGTTTTTTTTTATGTTGTAGCACTTTAAAAAAGGGGGTTGTGTAAAACAATATTTACAATGGGTTGCAAAAGTATTCATACCACTTGAACTGTTCCTCATTTTTAAATATTATAGCCATAAACTTTAATGTATTTTATTGTATTTTATGTGATAGAGCAACACAAAGTAGCAAGTATTTGTGAAGTGTAAAGAAAATAATAATTACTTGAAAAAATTGCAAATTTAAAAACTGAAAAGTGTGGCGTACATACTGTATGAATTCAGCCCCCTGAGGCAATACTTTGTAGGGCCACCTTTAGCTGTAATTTAGGTGTAAGTCTATTTGGGGTATGTCTCTACCAGCTTTGCAAATCTAGGGGCTGGAATTTTTGCTCATTCTTCTTTGCAAAATAGGTCTAGCTCAATCAGATTGGTTGGCAAATGTTTGTGAACAGCAATTTTTAGGTCCTGCCACAGATTCTCATTCTTTGACTATATGTTTAGGGTCGTTGACCTGCTGAAAGGTGAATCTACGGCAGAGTTTCAAGCCTTTTGCAGCCTTTAACAGGTTCTCCTCCAGAATTTCCCTGTATTTAGCATCATCCATCTTCCCATCAATTCTGACCAGCTTCCTGGTCCCTGCTAAAGCAAAGCATCCCCACAGCGTGATGCTGCCATGACCATGCTTCACGGGGGGAAGAGTGTGTGCAGTGTTGACTTTCATCCACACATAACCTTTGCCAAAAAAGTTAAATTTTACCTCATCTGATGATTGCTGTGTCCACTATATATCTTTTTGCAAACTGTACACAGGACTTCTTTTGATTTGCTTTCAACAACGTCTTTCTTCTTTCCACTTTTCCATATAGTCATTTTTGTAGAGTACACTACTATTAGTTGTCTAATCTGTGACTTATCAGTGGACAGATTGTCCCACCGGAGCTGTTGATCTCTGTAGCTTCTCCAGAGTGACCCTGGGCCTCTTGGCTGCTTTTCTGATTAGTGTTCTCCTTGTCTGGGCTGTCAGTTCAGATGGACAGCAATGTCTTGGTAGGTTAGCAGTTGTTCCATACTCTTTCAATTTATGGGTGATGGATTGAACAGTGCTATGTGAGATGTTCAGAGTTTGGGTTATTTTTTTTATTTTTTTAAAACTTTTTAAACACTTTGCCACAACTTTATCCCTGAGCTATCTGTTTTTTTCCTTGTTTTTCATGATACTGTGTGTTCCCTAATGTTCTCTAACAAGCTTCAGGGGCCTTTACAAAACAGCTTTAGTTATCCTGAGAATAAATTACAAAAAAGGAGAACAAAGACACAAAAAGCACTCCCTAGTGTAATTTGTCTAGAAGGAAGGTTAAAGGGGTTCTCTGGTTCATTTTATTTGTTATATTTATCAAAAATGTATTATATGAAACTTTGTAATTCATACTTTATTAAAAATTATTTAACTGTCCTACTGCGCAGGACCAGGCAAAGAGCCCTGTTCTCCCCTCCCCTCTATCCCCTGCATGTGACATTCATTGATCACATGGCCTCAATGTACATTTTGTCATCATTCAGTGGGTGTGGTTTGAAGCCAGGCTCAGCTCAGAAACACTCCCCTGTAGTGGATGTTACCTGAGCAGAGAATGATTACAATGCAGTCTGGGAGTTGTAGAAAAGAAATGCTGGGGAACTACTGACACTTCCATAAGAAGAAAGTTCCACTGCAAAAAGAGGATTTTATGAAAGATGAATAAGTAGGCAAAAGAAAAAAAAACTAAGAAATAAGGGGTTTTATTTTACTTTTTTCCAATAAATGCTGTTTATAGTGTTCCATGAAATCTTTCAACTCCCGGATAACCCCTTTAATATAATAAGGTGTTTATTTATATACTAACCTCATTTAGTTGTGTATCAGGAATGCACAACACTCCCACAGTTTCAGAACCCAAAATTGAAAAAAATTATTAAAAAGGGGGGAGGTCTGTGTGGGGCCCCACCGCCAAACCCCATAGTACCTCCAGAGAAGTGCATGGAGGGTAGGTAGAATATTTAAGTATTGAGAACTGTATTTAGCTCTCAAAGCTGGGTTTGACTACTGTCCAGACTTTTGGTGGTATATCACAGCGCTGTGACCCAATAGTAATCAACAGAAATATTTATTAGAACTGCATGTTTCCATACATGATCGATAAAAACCTACAAAGTGTTTGTCACCCAAAAAACGGTAGTTTAATAAATTTTTTCTGTTGTTTACAAGGGCACGTGCTAATTCATATCTTTCATCAAAACTCTGGGCATTAGTCAAACCCAGCTCTGAGAGCTAAAAACAGTTCTCGATACTTCGAGAATAAATTACATACAGATGTACTCTATTTACTAATTAGGTGACTTATAAAGATTATTGGTCCCACTGGATTTTATTTAGGTTTCCAGAGTACATGTGGTTGAATACATATGTACGCCACACTTTTCAGTTTTTTATTTTCTAAAATTTAAAAACGAACGTATCATTTTCTTTACACTTCACAAATACTTGCTACTTTGGGTTGCTCTTTGGGTTGCTCTATCACATAAAATATCAATAACATGAAATTCAGCAGACGTTTTCTAGTATATATAAATAAAATGTAACCCCTTTCCAGTATCTGACATACATTTGACTTGCAACTATTTAGCATATGTTTGTTAAGAATTTTGTCATGTAACTGCATTGTTACTGTTTTGCTCCCGGAGGGGAGCAAATTTCCCCTTTTCCCAACCCCGTTTCCCCCTTCCCCAATAGGGGGAGGTGTTATTAGGTTGATTCCCAAAAAAAAAAGGTCATGTGTGAATCAAGGGGCACCATGGGAGGAAGATTTCCCAAAAAAAAAAAAAGAAACGGGGATCCCCAGCTCATCGACAGTGGTCTCTAACCAAGAAAAATTTCAAAATGCACATACGGATACCCTGGAAAATTTGGAAGAATTTGAAAATGAAATTCTCTATTTCCCTTCAAAACAAAAGTGGTGGACATCCAAGCAAATATCGAAGTCAAGAAGTGGGCTCATCATAAGTGTCTGTATGTAAGGAGTGATATGAAAGTAAATGTGAAAGAGGCAATAGTGTGTGACGATGGTGAAGATGTGGAAAAAACCCTTTTGGGTGGAAAACAAAGGGAGGGTAAAACAGAAAAAAATATTTTTGGGGTTTTAAAATTTTTAAAGAACCCCTCAAAATAACTGAGAAGAAGTCAGTGCAAAAAAAAAAATGGGGAAAACAGGCAGCACAGGCAGGTATAGTGGTGATAATGGGTGACTTCAATTACCCAGATATTGACTGGGGTCACGGTTCTACTTTACCTATAAAGGGGAGAAAGTTCCTCAATCTGTTACAGGATAATTTTGGGGCTTTTTTGGGGTTCAACTGAAGTAAGCCTTTGGTTTTGGTAATTTTTTTTAACAAAACTGAACTTGTTGGAGTAGTTGCTGTATCTGAAAACCTTGGTAACAGCGATCACAATATAGTCTAAACTGGGAAAAACAAATACAGAGCGGGAGGACAAAAGCATTTAAATTTGAAAGGCCAATTCCGCCTTATAGAGGGCCAAAATACAGGGCATAGTCTGGGAACAGCTATTATTAAATAATAAAGTAAAAGGCAAATGGGAGAGCTTTAAAAATACTTTGGGGAATTATATTGCAAAGTGTAAATTTTTTATAAATTTTAAAAGGGGTTTGGTGGGTTTTTAAAAATTTAAACCCCAAATGGGTTTTTAACCTCTGTTAAAATGGCAATAAATAAAAAAGGTGGTGCCAGTACTTTTAAAAAACAACAACTGTTTAAAATTTAAAAAAGGGGTGAAAAGTTTAAAAAATTGTTTCCCCGCCATGGGGTTAAAAAAAATGAAAAGTGATCAAGGCCCAGGGCCCCAAAGGCTTTTACTTAAAGGGGTTTTTTAAAGGCTCAAGGCTTCAGTTATTTTTTGTTACAAGATATTTAGAGGGGTTCTCTTTGGGGACTGGGATAAAATTTCCGGGAACGGGGGAAAAGGCAAAAAGTAAATTCCCCTTTTTCAAAAAATGGCTCCCAAATTTTTCCCAAAGGGAAAATTTTAAAACCCGTAAGTTTTTTAAAATCTATTGTGGAAAAAAATTTTTTTTGAGGGGGCTCCTTTTAAAGGGGCTATTTTAAGGGGAAAAATGTGGGCCCGAAAAGAATTTAAATTTTTTGATTGCCCCGTAGGGGGTTTTCAAAAGGGCAAACGTCAGGGGGCCCAAACCCGATCTGGTTTTTTTGAATAGGTTTTCACTTTAAGGGGGGGGACAGTGAGCCCCCCAAAATGGGAAAACCCGCCCCCTGTCCCCCTGCCAAATTGGGCGTGCGCCCTAGGGGGGGCAGAACCAAATGGGGGGGACCCGTTTCCCGTTGCTGCTAAAAATGCTGGGGCCCTCAGGAGGAAGAAGGGTCCCGACAGGGCCGGGGGCAATTTTCAAAACAGAAACAACCCAAACCCCAAAACAGAACCAACAAAGAAAACCCCTAAACAAAGGGCCCGGGGGTTTAGGGTACCGAACGGGGAAACGAAAGGGTTTAAAATCAGAGGATAAGGGGCGAGGGCAGTAAATTGGAAACAAGGACTGGGAAACAAGGAAAACAAACACCCAAAAGAACCCCCAGGAATCCCGGGCAGCCCGGGGAAAAATTGCCGGGGCAGGGGGATTTAAAAAGGGGTTTCCCCGGGTACTGTCCCCGTAGCTGATTGGGGGTTGGGGCCCCTGTGTCCTTTCCCAAATTTTTGGTTGGGGGGCCCACACGCCCCCTGTTCAAAAGGTTGGGTTGGGGCTCTGTCACTCCACAGGGTTCCCGGGAGGGCTGATCAGGGTGGGGGCGCACATCAGCTGCTGCACACGGTTTCCCCCCGGGAGGCTTTAGAGACCTTTCCCTGAACCCAAAAAGGAGAAATGGAAGTTTTGGAAAAGCGGGGTAGTGTGAATATTTGTGTTTTTTTTTGGGCTTTGCAAAAGGGCCCCTTTGCATTGTTTTCCCCACAAGGTTTATTGGGGGGAAATTTTTTAAAATTTTGGATTAAAAAAAAACATGTGTAAATTTGGGAGTTTAAAAAATTCCCATTTTGAATGGTTTCCCCCTTTTTTAAGGGGGTGCCCCCAGGCTCCGTTTCTGGGGCCCCCTTTTATTTCAATGTATTTATTAATAGAATTTGGGGGGGGGAATTAATTTGCAAAGGTTCTATTTTTTTGAGATGACACCCAAAATATGTAGGGAAATGCAGTAAGGAAGGGAAAATTCCCTAAATTTCAAGCGACCGGACACCTTTTTTGGGCAAACCCAATTTTTCAAAAAGCCCTTTTTTGTGGAATGTGGTTTTAAAAGGAAAGTTCTGCTCGGGTTTTTGATAATTTTGCAGCAAACAAATGTCTAGTGGGTGGAAAACCCGGGAGAAAATCACTTTTTGAGAAAGGGTCTGGTGTTTTTGTTTGATCTAGATACAGAAAAATACAATGTCAATCCCTCCCGCCCCTAAGGCCCGGAGGATATTTTGGGGGGTTTTTAAAATAGGGAAGGACTCGTGGGGCAGCAATAAAAAATTTTCTGTTATAAATTAAATTTGTGCAGTTCATTGGAAAAATGCTGTTCCAGTTCTGGGCAAACCCTTTTTTAGAAAAAAAGGTGTAAAGGAGCTAGAGAAAATATATAAATGGGTAAAAGGTTTTGGGGGAAAAAAACTTTTTTTTCATGTTTAAAAACCCCTTTTAAAAGACAATGGGACATTACCTTTTCTGGGAAAAAAGGATTTTTAATCTCCAGATTCCCCATGGCAACTGTGAATTGTGGGGAAAAGCCCGAAAGGAGCTGGTCACGCAAAGGGAAAAGTTTTAGCGGGTTTTAAGAAAGGGTTTGTAACCATTACTATAAATTTTAAAATTAATTACTTATGTGGTTGTTTAAAATTTCTTTTTCCATTTTGATGAAAATTTGGAAAACAGGATTTTAATTTTTCTTTAAGGGGCAGATTAAGTTTTTTGGGTTTTAAAATCCCCTTATCATAGGGAAAAAAAAAAAAAAAAAAACTCCCTTTTGTTTCCCCCTTCTCCCACATTTTTTCCAATACCCTTAGTTGAACTTTATGAACATGTGTCTTTTTTTAAAGTACTAATTATATAAAATGTAATTTTAAAAAAAAAAAGGGCTATCATTTTGGGTTTCAACATAAATGGGAGGGGGAGGGGTCTGGTATTCTTTATAATAGTGAGATCAGAATCATCCATGCAGTCCCGAAAAAAGGTGAAGAAGTCTCAAATTCAATATCGTCCTATGAAGCGTCAGCTCGACTTTGTAATACAGCACAAAACGTGGCAGTATAAGATTGGAAAC
>JAODAL010083719.1:0-11146 GCA_025379985.1 Phyllomedusa bahiana
GCTCCAAAGGGGGTTTGGGGAAAAAAGCGCCACGGCTGGGTGCTCCGCAAAATCAGAGAGGGGGGAGGCACCTTCCCAGCGGGGCTGGTTCCAGGAGGGTGGGCAAACTGCGCCAGTCATGGGTCTTTTACCCTGACCGAGGGTGGGGCACCTTCCAGCCGGGCATGGGTCCAGGAGTGTGGGGCAAAAAAAGAGCCGTCCTTGGTCTTCCATCACCAAGAGGGGGTGGAGGTACCTTCCCGCGGGGATGGGTCCCGGGGGTGGGCAAAACCTGCAGCTGGGTGGGTGTTCCCCCAAAATGGCAGCGGTTGTAGGCAACTTCCCTGCGGGGCATGGGCTCCAGGGGTTGGCAAAAAAGCGCCAGGGTGTGTGCTCCAGGGGCATTGAAGGGGTGGAGGCACATTTTAATCCCGGGATGGGCTCAGGAGTGTGGGGGGAAAAATGCAGCCAGTCCTGGGTCTCCACAAGGCAGTGGGTGGAGGACCTTCCCAGCGGGAATGGGCTCCCGGAGGGGTGGGCAAACCTGGAGCTAGGGCTTGGGGTCCAGCAAAATGGGGGGGTGTAGGTAATTCCCCGCGGGGCATGGGCTCCCGGAGGTTGGGCAAAAATGCAGCTGGGTGGGGGGTGCCAGCAACATCAGCGGGGAGTGGAGGCACCCTTTCCCCCCGGGGCAGGGCTCCCGGGGGTGGGGAAAAATGCAGCTAGGGGGTGGGGGGTTCCGCAACATCAGCAGTTGGTGGAGGCACCTTCCGGCGGGGCATGGGCTCCAGGAGGGTGGGCAAACATGCAGCCAGTCATGGGTCTTCCATCACCATGAGCAGGGGGTGGAGGCACCTTCCCATGCTGGGCTTTTGCTCCAGGAGTGTGGGCAAACATTCAGCCAGTGCTGGGTATTCCATCAGCAAGAGCAGGGGGTGGAGGAACCTTCTCATGCCGGGAAAGGGCTCCAGGAGTGTGAGAAAACATTCATCCAGTCCTGGGTCTTCCATCACCATGAGCAGGGGGTGGAGCCACCTCTCCATGCTGGAAATGGGCTCCAGGAGTGTGGGAAAACATGTGTCAGGAACTCCTACTTTGCCTTGGAACTTACTAACTGTGTTTGCCCTTAAGTTTGCCCTTAGTTAAGATGGTGGATTGTGTCTCAACTGGTTGCCATCTTGTTTCCTGTTTCTGTTCCTGGTTCCTATATAAACTCCTCAAGCTGTTGTTCACTGCTTGAGTATTGTGCTTAGCTCTGCTTTACAGTCCTCTCGCCTGGGAACTTGCCGTCCAGCCTTGTTCCTGTTCATTGCAGTTAACCCTGCGCTAACCTTTTGCCTGCTGTCGCTCCACCGCTTAACCTCTGCACTTCTGACCAAGCAGCAACCCATTACCTTCCTGGGACCTCGCTATCTACCTGCTCTCTGTGTTTGTACCTAGCCGGCCATTGGATTCAGCAGTATTACACCAGTATCGTGACAAGATACTCAAGCCATTAAGATGGAGTCCGCTGGGGCTGGGAGCCCGGAAGCTCGCTTCAAGCAACTGCAGACTACAGTGGCTAATATGCGCTCTGAGATGCAGGCGTTGAAGATCAAGTGCGACGCTCATGAAGGTCAGAATGCCCACAATCTCCAAGTGTATGGACAGCCATTCAAGAGCTAGTGGGACCGTGCAGACCTTAACCGACCGGATACTCCACCTGGAGAATCAGCCTCTGGACCATCCACTTCGGTGCCTGTGATGAGCCTAAGTTGCCGCCTTTCAGATTCGGCGGAGACCGCGATAAATTCCGGGGATTCCTTAACCAATGTAGGTTATATTTTGATGCAAATCCAACGCAGTTCCCTACGGACAGGTCTAAGGTCCTATGCATCATTATGCAGTTAAACAATTAAAGCCATTGCCTGGGCCAGCCCTTGATTGAGACCTGATCCCCGGCTGAATCACCTGGAAGACTTCATCGACGCCATGAGTCAGATGTTTGATGACCCTAATCGTCGTGCTACAGCTGAAGCAGCTATACTAGCATTGCGCCAGGGCAAACGCCCCGTGGCTGAGTATGCTATGGAATTCAAGAGGTGGGCAATCGACACCGATTGGAATGACGCAGCGAAGATGTCTTTTTTTAAGAAAGGACTACGCAGCACATTAAAAGATGAACTTGCCCGTGCTGAGGCTCCCTTAGGTTTGGATGATTTTATTAACCATTGCATTCGAATTGATACCCGACTATCAGAACGACGACAGGAAAATGGGCTACTTTGAATTATGACACCAAAGCAGGCCCCACTGTTCCTGTCTCCTTTCCCAAGGAACCCCATGGGAAAATTCACAGAGATTCGGGAAGCGAGCTATGCAAGTCGACTCCATATTGAAACGTGAAAGCGTAGATAGAAGACAACAGCGGCTCCGTGAAAGTCTATGCTTTTACTGTGGAAAGTCTGACCACTTCCTCATCAATTGCCCTAGCCGCCCACGGAGATTGGTGGCAGCCATCATGGATCCGACTCCTCGGTATGGGGAATCAATTGCTTCAGAGAATGAGTTATCTGAAAGAGTAGTTGTCCAGTCTATTTCAGCAGTGGCGCCTCATATAAGAAAGAGAAAAAGGACTCTCATTGCTTCCTTCCCATAAAAGTCCTGGCTAACTCCCAGTGGGTATCCGCCTCAGCTATGGTGGACTCTGGGGCAAGTGGCAACCTCATGGATCTCTCCTTTGCTCAAGAGCATGGGGTTAAACTCAAGAAGAGACTCTCACCCGTGGTAATGGAGACTGTAGATGGGTCTCCACTGAGCTCAGGGCAGTGGATCAAGGACCACACCCACTTGAAATCATTATGGCACCCCAGCACTGAAGTCTGTCATTCCTATTGATATCTTCGCCGCACTTTCCTGTCATACTTAGGCTTACCTTGGTTGCAATCACAGAACCCGGTTATCAACTGGGAAACCAAAGAGATAAGCTTCCCAGCAGAGGATGTTCTTCCAACAGCTCAACTCTGAACCAGCTCTGAAGACCCAGTTCAAGACAATAAATAATGGAGCTACCCTCTGAATACAAGGAATATGCAGATGTTTGCAGCAAAACATGAATGCCGACAAGCTTCCCCCACACCGACCTTACGATTGCCCCATAGACTTGTTTCCTGGTGCATCCATACCCTTCGGTAACATCTACCCTCTGGCAGGGCCCTGAGTTAAAAGCCCTCAAGGACTATATAGAGGAAAACCTTGCTATGGGGTTATCCGTCCTTCCTCTTCACCAGCAGGGGCTCCCATATTTTTTGTCAAAAGAAGGATGGTTCCTTAAGACCTTGCATCGATTACAGAGAACTTAATAAAATCACAATAAAGAACCGTTATCCTCTACCACTGATCCCTGAACTTCTGGAGAGAGTACGACATGCAAAGATTTTTTCAAAATTAGATCTCGAGGCACTTACAACCTGGTCCGTATCAGATTGGAGATGAATGGAAGACTGCCTTTAGGTCAGTTATGGACACTTTGAGTATTGCGTTTATGCCTTTTGGCCTTTGTAATGCCCCCGCAACCTTCCAACATCTTGTCAACGACATCTTCAGAGACCTTCTGGACCAGTTCATAGTCATCTATCTGGACGATATCCTGATTTTCTCCAATTCGATGGAAGAACACCAGAGACATGTGAAACTTGTTCTGGAACGTCTGAGGGAGAACCATCTTTACATCAAAATTGAGAAGTGTGAATTCCATCAGACAGAGATCCAATTCCTTGGCTATGTAATTTCACCTCATGGTCTACAAATGGACTCTAGCAAGATCAAAGCAATAGTAGACTGGCCCACCCCCAGAAACATAAAAGATGTTCAACGTTTCATAGGTTTTGCCAATTTCTATAGACGCTTCATCAAGAATTTCTCAGAAATCATTTCACCTATTACACAGTTGACTAAAAAGAAAACTGCTTTTGTTTGGTCTCCTCAAGCACAAGAATCCTTTTCTCTCTTAAAGGTCAAGTTCACTACAGCCCCTGTATTAATTCATCCTGACCCAGAACTCGCCTTCATTGTGGAAGTGGACGCTTCAGACTGTGCTGTAGGGGCCATACTGTCTCAGAGAACGGGAGACAAGAGTTTATTGCATCCTTGTGCATTTTACTCCCGACGTTTATCCTCTGCTGAGAGGAATTATGATGTGGGGAATAAAGAACTGTTAGCTATTGTTGCAGCTTTTAAGGAATGGAGACATCATCTTCAAGGAGCCTCACAACAAATAATAGTTCTAACTGATCACCGTAATCTGGAATTCGTTAGATCTGCCAAGTGTCTATCTCCTCGTCAAGCTCGTTGGAGTATTTTCCTCAACCAATTCAACTTTATAATCTCATACAGGCCCGGATCTCGTAATGGCAAGGCAGATGCTTTATCAAGAATGTTCTCCAGTGATTCCACACCTGCAATTCCACCTAAGACCATTGTTCCGGAGTCTAATGTTGTGGGAATAATTCATAATAAGGACTTGCTCAAAGAGATAAGAGAGGCCTATGACACCGACTCCTTACTCTCCGATCCACCAGATGATGTACAGTTGGTGCTTAAGAACAAGATGTGGACCCACGGGCAGCAGCTTTATATACCTGAAACAGTAAGACTGAAGATTCTGAGGCTAGCCCACGATTCCAAGATTGCGGGTCACAAAGGAGTGCAGAAGACGCAGGAATTTTTATCCCGATTCTTTTGGTGGCCCAATTATCTACGGGATGTAAAGAAGTATGTAACATCTGTGACATCTGTGCTAGATGCAAGACTCCACGTTCTTCACCCTCAGGTTTGTTACAGCCTTTGCCGGTCCCCTCTTGCCCCTGGGGTTCTATATCCATGGACTTCATCATAGATCTACCTACCTCTAAGGGGAAAAATACAATTCTCGTGGTAGTTGACCGGCTCACCAAAGCTGCACATTTCATTCCATGTACTGGCCTACCCTCTGCCAAAGACACAGCTGATCTCATAATTCAGAATGTGTTTAGTCTTCATGGTGTTCCTGATGAAGTTATCTCGGATCGTGGGGTGCAGTTTACATCCAATTTTGGCGGAGTTTTTGTTCAGCACTCGACATCGATATTAATACTGTCAACCGCCTTTCACCCACAATTAATGGACAGATGAACGTACGATATCAGACACTGGAACAGTACCTGAGATGTTATATTTGCCATTTACAAGATGATTGGGTTGATCTGCTTCCTGTGGCCGAATTTTCATACAATAATTCCCAAAATGCCTCCACCAAACAGACTCCTTTCTTTGCAAATTTGGGATACCATCCAAATATTCTTCCCAAATTCCCTGATTTTCCACATATTCCAGCTGCCACGGAAAGGATCTTGGCATTACAGCAAAATTTACAACTACTAAAGGAAACACTAGAGAGGGCTCAAGAAAATTATAAGAAGATGGCAGATAAACGTCGCAAACCAGCACCAACTTTCAAGGTAAACTTAGAGTTCCTTCACCAAAACTGGGACAGAAGTTTGTTGGGCCATATAAGATCAGCAAGATAATCAGTCCAGTAGCAGTTCGGCTCAAACTCCCACAATCTATGAAGATTCATCCGGTGTTTCATGTGTCTCTACTAAAACCTGTTGTGTCCAATCCCTTTCGGGACGTGTTCCCCTCCTCCTGATGCAGTGGAGATAGATGGTCAAGAGCAGTTTGTCGTAGAGCAAATCTTGGACTCTAGAATTTTCAGGAAACAGCTGCAATAACATATTAAGTTGCAAGGTTATGGGCCCGAAGAAAATTCGTGGGAACCTGTAAGTAACATTAATGCTCCTCGACTGTTAAAACAATTTCATCAGAGACATCCGGAGAAACCAAGTCAGGTATCGTCCAGAGGCCGCTTTTGAGGTGGGAGTAATGTCAGGAACTCCTACTTTGCCTTGGAACTTACTAACTGTGTTTGCCCTTAAGTTTGCCCTTCGTTAAGATGGTGGATTGTGTCTCAACTGGTTGCCATCTTGTTTCTGTTTCTGTCCTGGTTCCTATATAAACTCCTCAAGCCTGTTGTTCACTGCTTGAGTATTGTGCTTAGCTCCTGCTTTCCAGTCCTCTCGCCTGGGAACTTGCCGTCCAGCCTTGTTCCTGTTCATTGCAGTTAACCCTGCGCTAACCTTTTGCCTGCTGTCGCTCCACCGCTTAACCTCTGCACTTCTGACCAAGCAGCAACCCATTACCTTCCTGGGACCTCGCTATCCACCTGCCTCTCTGTGTTTGTACCTAGCCCGGCCATTGGATTCCAGCAGTATACACCAGTATCGTGACAACATGCAGCCACTCCTGGGTCTTCCATCACAATGAGCAAGGGGTGGAGGCACCTTCCCAGCGGGGCCTGGGCTCCAGGATGGTGGGCAAACATGCAGCCAGTCATGGGCCTTCCATCACCAAGAGCAAGGGGTGGAGGCAACTTCCCAGTGGGGCATGGGCTCCAGGAGGGTGGGCAAACATGCAGCTAGGGCTGGGTGTTCCAGCAACATGAGCAGCGGGTGTAGGCAACTTCCCAGCGGGGCATGGGCTCCAGGAGGTTGGGCAAACATGCAGCCAGGGCTGTGTGCTCCAGCGACATCAGCAGGGGGTGGAGGCACCTTCCCATGCCGGGCATGGGCTCCAGGAGTGTGGGCAAACATGCAGCCAGTCCTGGGTCTTCCATCACCAAGAGCAGGGGGTGGAGGCACCTTCCCATGCCGGGCATGGGCTCCAGGAGTGTGGGCAAACATGCAGCCAGTCCTGGGTCTTCCATCACCAAGAGCAGGGGGTGGAGGCACCTTCCCAGCGGGGCATGGGCTCCAGGAGGGTGGGCAAACATGCAGCTAGGGCTGGGTGTTCCAGCAACATGAGCAGCGGGTGTAGGCAACTTCCCAGCGGGGCATGGGCTCCAGGAGGGTGGGCAAACATGCAGCCAGGGCTGGGTGCTCCAGCAACATCAGCAGGGGGTGGAGGCACCTTCCCAGCGGGGCATGGGCTCCAGGAGGGTGGGCAAACATGCAGCCAGGGCTGGGTGCTCCAGCGACATCAGCAGGGGGTGGAGGCACCTTCCCATGCCGGGAATGGGCTCCAGGAGTGTGGGTAAACATGCAGCCAGTCCTGGGTCTTCCATCACCATGAGCAGGGGGTGGAGGCACCTTCCCATGCCGGGCATGGGCTCCAGGAGTGTGGGCAAACATGCAGCCAGTCCTTGGTCTTCCATCACCAAGAGCAGGGTGTGGAGGCACCTCCCATGTCGGGCATTGGCTCCAGGAGGGTGGGCAAACAGGCAGCCAGTCATGGGTCTTCCATCATCATGATCAGGGGGTGGAGGCACCTTTCCATGCCGGGCATGGGCTCCAGGAGTGTGGGCAAACATGCAGCCAGTCCTGGGTCTTCCATCACCAAGAGCAGGGGGTGGAGGCACCTTCCCATGCCGGGCATGGGCTCCAGGAGGGTGGGCAAACATGCAGCTAGGGCTGGGTGTTCCAGCAACATGAGCAGCGGGTGTAGGCAACTTCCCAGCGGGGCATGGGCTCCAGGAGGGTGGGCAAACATGCAGCCAGGGCTGGGTGCTCCAGCAACATCAGCAGGGGGTGGAGGCACCTTCCCAGCGGGGCATGGGCTCCAGGAGGGTGGGCAAACATGCAGCCAGTCATGGGTCTTCCATCACCATGAGCAGGGGGTGGAGGCACCTTCCCATGCCGGGCATGGGCTCCAGGAGTGTGGGCAAACATGCAGCCAGTCCTGGGTCTTCCATCACCAAGAGCAGGGGGTGGAGGCACCTTCCCAGCGGGGCATGGGCTCCAGGAGGGTGGGCAAACATGCAGCTAGGGCTGGGTGCTCCAGCAACATGAGCAGGGGGTGTAGGCAACTTCCCAGCGGGGCATGGGCTCCAGGAGGGTGGGCAAACATGCAGCTAGGGCTGGGTGTTCCAGCAACATGAGCAGCGGGTGTAGGCAACTTCCCAGCGGGGCATGGGCTCCAGGAGGGTGGGCAAACATGCAGCCAGGGCTGGGTGCTCCAGCAACATCAGCTGGGGGTGGAGGCACCTTCCCAGCGGGGCATGGGCTCCAGGAGGTTGGCCAAACATGCAGCTAGTCCTGGGTCTTCCATCACCAAGAGCAGGGGGTGGAGGCACCTTGCGATGCCAGGCATGGGCTCCTTGAGGGTGGCCAAACATGCAGCTAGTCCTGGGTTTTCCATCACCAAGAGCATGGGGTGGAGGCACCTTCCAATGCCGGGCATGGGCTCCAGGAGTGTGGGCAAACATGCAGCCAGTACTGGGTTTTCAATCAGCAAGAGCAGGGGGTGGAGGCACCTTCCCATGCCGGGCATGGGCTCCAGGAGTGTGAGTAAACATGCAGCCAGTCCTGGGTCTTCCATCACCATGATCAGGGGGTGGAGGCACATTCCCATGCCGGGCATGGGCTCCAGGAGTTTTTGGAAAACATGCAACCAGTCCTGGGTCTTCCCTCACCAAGAGCACGGGGTGGAGGCACCATCACAGCGGGGCATGGGCTCAAGGAGGGTTGGCAAACATGCAGCTAGGGCTGGGTGCTCCAGAAACATGAGCAGAGGGTATAGGATGCTTCCCAGCGGGGTATGGGCTCCAGGAGGGTGGGCAAACATGCAGCTAGGGATGGGTGCTCCAGCAACATGAGCAGGGGGTGGAGGCACCTTCCCAGCGGGGTATGGGCTCCAGGAGGGTGGGAAAACATGCAGCTAGGGATGGGTGCTCCAGGAACATGAGCAGGGGGTGGAGGAGCCCCAGTGTGAGTCACTTAGTCCTGCAGGCATAGAGCTCCAGGAGTACTGGGCTGATGTAGGAGGAATAGCCCTATTGTCAGACACTTAGTCCTGCGGGCATAGAGCTCCAGGAGTACCGGGCTCATGTAGGTGGAGGAGCCCCAGTGTGAGGCACTTAGTCCTGCGGGCATAGAGCTCCAGGAGTACCGGGCTGATGTAGGAGGAATAGCCCCAGTGTCAGACACTTAGTCCTGCGGGCATAGAGCTCCAGGAGTACCGGGCTCATGTAGGTGGAGGAGCCCCAGTGTGAGGCACTTAGTCCTGCGGGCATAGAGCTCCAGGAGAACCGGGCTCATGTAGGTGGATGAGCCCCAGTGGAAGGCACTTAGTCCTGCGGGCATAGGGCTCCAGGAGAACCGGGCCCATGTAGGTGGAGGAGCCCCAGTGGAAGGGACTTAGTCCTGCGGGCATAGAGCTCCAGGAGAACCGGGCCCATGTAGGTGGAGGAGCCCCAGTGTCAAACACTTAGTCCTGCGGGCATAGAGCTCCAGGAGAACCTTGCTTATGTAGGTGGATGAGCCCCAGTGGAAGGCACTTAGTCCTGCGGGCATAGGGCTCCAGGAGTGGCGGGCTCATGTAGGTGAATGAGCCCCAGTGTCAAGCACTTGGTCCTGCGGGCATAGGGCTCCAGGAGTGGCGTGCTCATGTAGGTGAATGAGCCCCAGTGTCAAGCACTTGGTCCTGAGGGCATAGGGCTCCATGAGTGGCGTGCTCATGTAGGTGAATGAGCCCCAGTGTCAAGCACTTGGTCCTGCGGGCATACGGCTCCAGGAGTGGCGGGCTCATGTAGGTGAATGAGCCCCAGTGTCAAGCACTTGGTCCTGCGGGCATAGTGCTCCAGGAGTGGCGTGCTCATGTAGGTGGATGAGCCCCAGTGGAAGGGACTTAGTCCTGCGGGCATAGAGCTCCAGGAGTACCGGGCTCATGTAGGAGGAATAGCCCCAGTGTCAGACACTTAGTCCTGCGGGCACAGAGCTCCAGGAGTACCGGGCTCATGTAGGTGGAGGAGCCCCAGTGTGAGGCACTTAGTCCTGCGGGCATAGAGCTCCAGGAGTACCCTGCTCATGTAGTTGGAGGAGCCCCAGTGTGAGGCACTTAGTCCTGCGGGCATAGAGCTCCAGGAGTACCGGGCTGATGTAGGAGGAATAGCCCCAGTGTCAGACACTTAGTCCAGTGGGCATAGAGCTCCAGGAGTAACGGGCTGATGTAGGAGGAATAGCCCCAGTGTCAGGCACTTAGTCCTACGTGCATAGAGCTCAAGGAGAACCGGGCTCTTGCAGCTGAATGAGCCCCAGTGTCAGTCACTTAGTCCGGTGGGCATAGAGCTCCAGGAGTACCGGGCTGATGTAGAAGGAGGAGCCCCAGTGTGAGGCACTTAGTCCTGCGGGCATAGAGCTCCAGGAGTACCGGGCTGATGTAGGAGGAATAGCCCCAGTGTCAGACACTTAGTCCTGCGGGCACAGAGCTCCAGGAGTGCCGGGCTCATGTAGGTGGAGGAACCCCAGTGTAAGGCACTTAGTCCTGCGGGCATAGAGCTCCAGGAGTACCGGGCTGATGTAGGAGGAATAGCCCCAGTGTCAGGCACTTAGTCCTGCGGGCATAGAGCTCCAGGAGTACCGGGCTCATGTAGGTGGATGAGCCCCAGTGGAAGGGACTTAGTCCTGCGGGCATAGAGCTCCAGGAGTACCGGGCTCATGTAGGTGGATGAGCCCCAGTGGAAGGCACTTAGTCCTGCGGGCATAGGGCTCCAGGAGTGGCGGGCTCATGTAGGTGGATGAGCCCCAGTGTCAAGCACTTAGTCCTGCGGGCATAGGGCTCCAGGAGAACCGGGCTCATGTAGGTGGATGAGCCCCAGTGTCAAACACTTAGTCCTGCGGGCAAAGAGCTCCAGGAGTGGCGTGCTCATGTAGGTGGGTGATCCCCAATGGAAGGGACTTATTCCGGCGGGCATAGAGCTCCAGGAATACCGGGCTCATGTAGTTGTATGAGCCCCAGTGGAAGGCACTTAGTCCTTCGGGCATAGGGCTCCAGGAGTGGCGGAATCATGTGGGTGGATGAGCCCCAGTGGAAGGGACTTAGGCCTGGGCTGGCTCCGGGTATTGGGTCTGTGGTGGAGAGCACCAATGGAAGGCTTTTCCCCAGGGGATGGGTCAAGGGTGGGGGCCATGTTGGTGGGGTGAGCCCAGTGGAAGGGGGTTAGTCCCGCGGGATAAAGCTCCGGGTACCCGGGTCATTTAATGGATGAGCCCCCGTGGAAGGCTTAGTCCTGTGGCATAGGTCTCCAGGGGAACCGGGGCATATAGGTGGGAGGGGCCCAGTGTCAAAAACTTAGTAAAGGGGCCCGGCTCCAAAA
>JAODAL010083720.1:0-11146 GCA_025379985.1 Phyllomedusa bahiana
GACCCCCCCGGCTTGTATTACGTTTGTCTCTTGGTTTCCGATTTGTGCTTTGGGCGTACCTGTACCGTTATCGCCCCGGGACTGCTGACTTTGTGTTTCCTGACGCCCTGCCCCGTAGTAAGTAGGGACTGTCGTCCATTTGGGTCTGCATCTAGGCGGCACGCCAAGTAGGCAGGGACAGTGGGCTGGGTGGCAGTCAGGGCCCACTGCACCTCCTCTGATGTGACAATGGCCCCTCTAGTTTTTTGTTAATACATGGCCCCTGTAGTTTATTATTAATATATGCCCCTTGTAGTTTATTATTAATACATGGCCCCTCTAGTTTATTATTAATACATGGTCCCTGTAGTTTATTATTAATATATGGCCCCTGTAGTTTATTATTAATATACAGCCCCTCTAGTTTATTATTAATATATGCCCCCTGCAGTTTATTATTAATATATGGCCCCTCTAGTTTATTATTAATATATGGCCCCCTCTAGTTTATTATTAACATATATGGTCCCCTCTAGTTTATTATTAATATATGGCCCCTGTAGATTATTATTAATATACGGCCCCTCTAGTTTATTATGAATATATGGCCCCTGTAGCTGATTATTAATAAGCTGTATATGGCCCCTCTAGTTTATTATTAATATATATGGCCCCCAGTAAAGTTTAAATGAAAATAAAAAAAGGAACTCACTTCTTCCTGTTCTTTCTCCTCACGGCTTTCTTTGGTGTAAGCAGCTTAACACAGCTCCCAGGATCTCCTGTGCTAGCAGAGGCTTCCGACCGAGGAGACCCAGCGTCACAGAGGGTGTGAGGAAAGCCTCGGATCATGCCCCCTGCGATGTTGTTGTGTATGTCCAGCATTCACTGAGTGCTGTACATACAGGGGAGAAGGCAGGACGGTAATGATCTGTCCTGCCTCCTCCCTGTAGGAGCAGCCGCACAGCGAGTGTACAGCTGCTGCGTCTGATTCTGTGCGGCCATTATAAAACGGCCGAGCAGAGTCAGAGGCTGATTGCCGGACGGGCAAGGCCTGGGTGAGCCGAGCCCTGGCACCCCAGGTGATCGCCTCTAGGAACAGCCCCCCATGTGTCCACCACAATGTTGCCGACGGTGGTCTTCCCAACACGGAACTGCAGGTGCAATGACGCATAGCTCTCCTCAGTTGCTAAAAACCTAGGAAAAAAAAGAGTTTATTTAACAAAGGCACACAGACTATTGTGATCACTAAACAAAGAAGATTACATGGGACAATTTTAATCAAGAAATCAAGTAATAAAGAAAAAAATATGTACCTTAAAGTTAGTAGCATTCTGTCCCTAGGACTGATGACTGACCACATCACAGTGTCCTGTCTGTGAAGTTGTGGCCTCATTGATTGGGTGGACCAAGTAGCGATGCCTTTCCGCAGTCTATAGGGGCAATGAAAAGTAATGGATTTTAGTAATTAACCTCATATGACTACATATGAGAACATCATTTAAAATGAGCCTGGAGCAAACACAATCAATGTCTTGCTGTGACAAGTCCAAGATGGCCACTGGAATCTCAGGGAGTGACCACTGGGTGGCGATGAAAAAAAATCACATGGCTTCTAGAACCAATCAGGAATACTTTTGCACTCAGTACACTTTTCAGCTTGAAAAACTGCCAGAAAAACTGGGACAAAATCAGTGACAAAAACAGTTAAAAAAACCAAAACCGCTGAAAAATCGACCGTTTTTTTGTGACAAAAACGGTCCGAAAACAGGTTGAAATGAACGGTTCTGCTGTTTTTTTCCTTTGCCGTGTAAACGCACCCTTAGGGTATATTCACATGCCGTGTTTGCTCCGTGTGAACATACGCTTTTGCCATGTTTACCCGCAATGTAAAACACGCATCGGCATTTACATGTCAATTCTTGGAGCGAAAGACACAGGACAAAGGAGCCCTATAATAATGTATAGGGTTGCATCCAACACGGATCCAGTCGACGCTACATTTTTGGATGCGATTTTCAGGTACAACACAGACCGAAATCTTATCCAAAAATGCAGTGTGAACATACCCTTAGGGTGCTTACACACAGAGCATTTCTTGGTGTAGCAAGCGAGAGAGAGACATTTCAGTCTGTATAACCACCATGTAAAGAAATTGCAACATTTGTAATAACTGGAGAACTGGACTAACTTCTCTCTTGGCTACAGACTCTATGCTATGGACGGTCTGCACCTAAATGGGGAGCGTGCAGCTGTATTGGGGGACAAAATGGCCAGGAAGTTGGAAGAATATTTAAACTAGGGACTGGGGGGAGGATAACTACAAAGATAGTGTGCAAGATAGTGAAGATAGAGAGCTGGGAATTAGGAATAAAACAGGGGGTGGAGTGGAGGGAGGGGGTGTAGCAATAGTTAAAAAGAACAGGGAGAAAAGAATAAAAACTGAAAAATCTCTAAATTACATGCTGACCAATGCCAAGAGTCTCACCAACAAGATAAATGAACTAGAATTATTAATTGCTGAAGAAAAATATTACATAGTGGGGATAACTGAGACATAGCTGGACAAGAGCTATGACTGGGCGGTTAACTTACAGGGTTACAGTTTATTTAGAAGAGATCATAATCACCGGAAGGGGAAGGTGTATGTCTCTATGAAAATCCTGTCTGAAGCCAACACTGCGGGAAGATATAGATACAGGAAATGAACCTGTGGAATCATTATGGGTAGATATCATGGGGGTAATAACAATAATATAATTCCAATAGGGGTCTGATATAGGCCCCCCAATTATAACAGAACCCATGGAAAATGTACTACTCAGATGAGGCAGCTAATCAGAATGAGGTTGTTGTTATGGGCGACTTTAACTATCCAGACATCAATTGGGAAACTGAAACCTGTAGCTCTCATAAAGAAACAGTTTTTTTGTCAATAACGAATGATAATTACCTTTGCCAAATGGTGCAGGAACCGACTAGAGGAAAGGCCCTTCGAGACTTAATATTCACTAATAGACCTGACAGAGTAACAAAGGTTCAGGTTGGGGGGCAACTAGGAAACAGTGACCACAATATAATAAATTTCCAATTATCCTTAAAATAGAGTTTTTTTTGTCGGGGAGCCACAAAAACACTGAATTTTAGGAAGGCTAATTTTATTCTGCTTAGGAAGACCCTAAACCATAGGGTTTTAAAGGTTTTAAAAATAACAGAACAAATAATAAATAGGAGATCTTTAAAAACATCTTAAGCACCCACTGTGAGAGATACATACCTTATGGTAATAAAATAATTAGAAACAGGAAAAACCCAATGTGGATCAGCAGAGATGTAGAGGAGGTAATAAATAACAAAAATAAAGGGCTTCAGCTACTAAAACAGGAGGGCAGTGAAAAGGCACTAAAAAGCTATAAGGAAAAAAATAAAATATGTAAAATAATGATAAAGGCAATAAAGCTGGAGACAGAAAGACGTATTGCCGTAGAAAGTAAAAGTAACCCCAAAATATTTTTTAAATATATAAATATTAGAAATATTAAAGCAGAAAATGTTGGACCTTTGAAAATTAGTGAGGGAGATATTGTGGAGGATGATGAAAAGAAAGCAAAACTTTAAAAAAAAAAAAATATCCACTGTATTTAACAAGGAGGATGAACTTCCTGTTGATAAGCAGAGGGATGAGGTAAACTCCAACTTAAATGTTTCTTGTCTAACCCAGGAAAAAGTGCAGCTCCGCCTTAAGAAGATTATAATAGACAAATCACCAGGCCCTGATGGTATACAGCCCCATATCCTAAATGAGTTAAGTAATGTCATAGATAGGCCCCTATTCTTAATATTTATGGACTGTATAATAACAGGGTATTATTATTATTATTATTTTTTTTTTTAAAGCGCCATTGATTCCAGGGCGCTGTACATTCGAGGATGTTACATATATAACATAAGTCAAATGAGTACAGTGATAAATGGTGAATGACAATTGGCACGACAGAGGGAGAGAGGACCCTACCCGCAAGGGTTTACAATCTACAAGGAAGAGGAAGGACAGAAGGTGAGGGGCAACATTTTGTGGAGGGTATAGTGACAGAAAGGTTATTGTAGGTTATAGGCAAGCCTGAAGAAATGGGTTTTCAGGTTGCTTTTGAAGCTGGTGAAGGTGGAGGAGAGTCTGATGTGTTGGGCAGTGAGTTCCAGAGTGTGGGTGAAGCACGGAGAAGTCTTGGAAGGGTTGTGTGAGGAGCTGAAAAGGAGAGCAAAGGAGAAGTCCCTTGAGGAGTGAGATTGCTTTTAAAGGGGAGATATTTGGAGTTAGGGCAGAGATATATGGAGGGGAGGGGTTTTATGGAGAGCCCTGTAGGCCATGTTTAGTAGCTTGAAATGAATTTGCGGGGCAAGGGAAAGCCAGTGAAGGGATTGGCAGAGGGAAAGGCGGGGGAGTAGTGAGAGAGAGATAATAAGAAAGGGCAGCAGAAGTTTAGAATGGTTTGAAGGGGGGCAAGAGTGTTGATGGGAGGCCCCAAAGCAAGATGTTGCAGTAGTCTAGGCGGGAGATGACAAGGGGATGGGACCAGCATTTTTGTAGTGTCATAGTTTGAGGAAGAGCGGATGCGAGAGATGTTTTTCAGGTGGGGGTGCAGGCAAAAGGTGAGGTTTTGATGTGTGGTTTTAAAGACAAGCAGAGTCTAGGATTACCTCAAGGCAGCGGACTTGCGGAACAGGTGAATGTACAGCTGTTGACTGAGATAGAGAGATCAGGGGGGGGGTAGAGTGGGACGGTGTAAAGATGATTTATTCATTTTTCTCCACATTTAGTTTTAGAGACATAGGGGAAGAAGGATATGGACGATAGAAGGTCTGGGAACCGGGAGAGAAGAGAGGTGACATCTGAACCAGAGATGTAGAGTTGGGTATCGTCAGCATACGGGTGGTAATGAAAGCCGTGTGAAGCTATGAGCTGACTGAGGCCAAGAGTGTAAAGAGAGAAGAGAAAAGGGCCCAGAACTGACCCCTGGGGACCCCACAGAGAGAGGCCGGGGGAGAGGTAGAGCGTAATGAAGACCTGAATGTCCGATCAGTGAGGTACAAGGAGATCCAGGAAAGGGCCAAGTGCGTGATGCCGAGGGGGGAGAGGATTTGTAAAAGGAGGGTATGGTCAACAGTGTCAAAGGCAGAGGACAGGTTAAGAAGGAGAAGGTCAAGAAGGTGATGGACACGTGTCTTCTTTCAACCGTACTAACTATGTTACTATGTAACTATGTAAGAGTAATGGCGTGAGGCTTTAGCAGTTGCTAGGTCATTAGTGACCTTGGTTAGGGAATTTTCGGTATAGTGGTGGGGTCGGAAACCAGATTGTAGTGGGTCAAGAAGAGAGTTGGAGGAGAGGTGGGAGGACAGTTGAAGTTGGAAGTGCTGCTCAAGGTGTATGGAAGCAAAAGGGAGCAGTGAGATGGGGCGATAGTTGGACAGTTGTTTTTTTAAGGATTGGAGTGATAGTAGCATGTTTAAAGGAGGAAGGGAAGATACCAGAGGATAGCGATAGGTTGAAGAGATGGGTGAGAACTGGGATGATTGAAGCACTGAGGCCTGGGGTGAGGTGGATGGGAGTGGGTCAAGATACAAGGGAGTGAGTTGGATTTGGACAGTAGAGAGGAAAGGTTGTCATGAGTGACAGTGGGGAAGCAAGTTAAAGGTGAAGAGCAGTTTGCAAGTATAGAGGTGGGTGGTGGAGACTGTGGGCTGAAGCTTTCACTGATGTGGTTGATTTTCTGAAGGAAGTGAATGGCAAAGTCCTCTGAAAGGAGGGATGGGGGAGAGGTGCTGGTGACGGAAAGAGAGTTGAAGGTTTTGAATAATTGTCTTTGGGGTTGTGAGACAAGGAGGGTAATGAGATTGGTGAAGTAGTTCTGTTTGGCTGAGGTGAGTGCAGATTTAAATGTATGAAGTGATTGTTTGTATGAGGCAAAGTCGTTGGTGGAGTGGGTTTTATTCCAGCTGCGTTCTGCTATTCTGGAAGCTCGCCTCAGCTGTTTGGTGGATCTGTGTGCCAGGTGTCTGTTTGATTTTGCGGTTCTATTGGTGTGAGAGGAGCGACGAGTCAAGGGTGTGGGGATTGTGTGGTGTAGAAAGTGGTGGCTGCGTCGGGTCATTAAAAGAGAATGGAAAAAGTCAAGAGAGTCAAGAAGTAAGGTTGAGGTTTTTTTAGGTTTCCGTGGGGTCCAACGGGTAGAGACAGGAAGCAGTGGGGTGGAGATTGGGGGAATAACATTTTTGTCAATATAGGGGGGGGTTTCGAGGAATCAGATAGGGGGAAGGCAGTGAAAAAAAGCCTTGTTGTCCATTTTATATGTTTTGACTCCACTGGGGGAAGGGCGAAGGGGGACAATGAAAGGAGTTTTTTGGAAGCAGGGGGGATGTCGTTTTGGGTGTTTAAGTATCCCCTAGAATAGGGATGTCATGGGAAAAAAAATGGGGCAAGCCCGAAAACAAAGTGTCAAAAAAGGCAGTGCGGGCCTGGCGGTTATAATAAAACCCCCTTGGAATTGAGGGGGGGGTAAATGCGGGAAGGTGCACCTCAAGGGGGAGATTGAGAAAGGGAAGGGGACAGACAAAGGGAAAAGTTTTTCACACAAGGAGGGCCACACCTTCTTTTTTTCCGGGCGAGGGGGGGAAATTTGAGGCCGCCAAAAGAAGGCGCGGGAAAAGTGTCAATGGTCGCCATTTTTATAACCAAGGAAATAAGTTCGTGAATGGAACAAGCATTATAGACAGTTTTTTAACAAACAACCAACATTCCAAAAGCACAGAGGGGAAGGGGGGCCAGGGCCCCAATGAGTCTTCATTAAGGGGGGGAATTTGTGTGTGAATCTGTTAAAAAACAAACAAGGTGGGAAACTGGGGGGGCCCCTTTTAGGGGGTATTCCCAAAAAAAAAGGGGCAGTGAGAGGGTGACAGGGGGAGAGATAGACCGAGTTTGGGAGGGGTTTTTTTTGGTACGGAGGGCATTAACAGTAGGGAAAGAGGGTTTACAACAGGGGAAAGGGGGAGGGGGCATGGGGAAATATATGCTTTATTGCCCAGCATGGGAGTTTGGGGAAGGGAATAATGTGAGGAGATGGGGATGAATAAGGGGGAAAAAAAAACTAGTGTGACAGGTTTGCAATTTTTTGGAAAAAATGTAGATGTAGGGGATTCCCCCAAAAATTGCGCATACTAATTGGGTTTCCCAAAATTCAAAAATGGGGGAAAAAGTATCCTGAAACGTAGTCCCCCAATTTTTAAACCCCATTTTTGGTAAAATATTTTTATATGCTATCCTGGATATCTCAAAAAAATAAATGTAAATTCCGTTCCCGCACGGGGTTTTTGAAGGATCGGGGCTGCAAAAATAAAACTCATCATTTCATAGGATTTTGTTCTAGCTGGGTCAGGTAACATTGATTCAATATTTAATTTTTCTAAAGCAATTGTACTTTCCCCATAAAAGTTGGTAATAAAATGAGAATCTTGGACTGGGGGGAAAAATTTTGCAAGGGGTAAGCGCAGGTTTTATTGAAAAAAAATAAAGCTGGCAATTAAAGGTTTATACCAATGGATCCCTGTTACTAGTGGGGTACCACAGGGGGCAGTATTGGGCCCCCATCCCTTTAAATTTTTACTTTGCATAAATACTAAGTTGTAAAAGTAATCTCACAATAAAGGGGTATTTTTATTACAAAGGGGTCTAAATTGGGGCCTGGGGAGGAAAAGACAGATAGTTAACACAGATAAAGGAATTTTTGCACATGGGGGGAAAAATCCATCACATGATTACATGTTAAATAAAAATGTGGAAAAAATGCATGGAGAGGAACTTTGGGGGTTTTTTGTAAAAGTGGGGGTAACTGAGCATGGGTGGACAGAACTACGACTGGGGGGTTTAAATTGCAGGGGTTTCAGTCTTTTAGAATGACTGTAAACACCGGAAGGGGGGGGGGTCTGTCTCTATGTAAACCTTTAAGCCAACAAGCGGGGAAAATTTTGGTACAGGTAATAAAAGGGGGAATCATTATGGGGGAAAAATAATGGGGGATAAATTTAAATAATTCCCAATAGAATTGCTATAGCCCCCAAATAAACAAACCCATGAAAAATTTCTCCCCAGGCAAAAAATGAAGCAAACTATCAGAATGAGGTTTTATTCTCGACTTTAACTACCCAAAATTAAAATTGGGAATCTAAACCTTTTTCCCCCACAAAAAAACAGGTATTTGTCTTTAAAATAAAGATAATTACCTTTTCCAAATGGTCAGGAACTGACTGGGGAAAGGCCCTTCAATTTAATTTTAACTAATAACCTGACAGAAAAAAAAAGGGTTCGGGTTTGGGGGGCACCTGGGGAATAGTGACCAAAATTTAAAAAAAACTTCCATTTTATCCTTCAATAGAGCTTTTTTCAGGACCACAAAAACACTGAATTTGAGGAAGGCTATTTACCCGCTTAGAAGGCACAAAACGAATTGAGGGGAAAAGGGTTTTTTAAAAAACAGAACAAAAAAAAAATGGAGATTTTTAAAAAACACTTGGGGCCCCCTTGAAGGTACATACCATATGGTAAAAAAATTTTTTAAAAGGGGAAAAACCCAATGGGGATCAAAAAGAGTAAAGGGAGCAATAAAAAAACAAAAAAAAAGCGTTTCACACTAAAACAGGGGGGCATGAAAGGCACTAAAAGCATGGGAAAAAATAAAGTGTGTAAAATAATGAAAAGGCAAAAAACGGGAACAAAAAACATTTTGCCATAAAAAGGGAAAAACAAACCCCAAAAATTTTTTAACTATATAAATATAAAAAGATTAAAAAAAAAATGTTGCTTTGTTTTTAAAAAGTACTAGGGAAGACTATAGGCGAAAAAAAAAGAAAACCTATTAAAAATTTCTTTTTCCACGTATTTACCGAAAGATGCCCTTTCCTGGGGGAAGAAAAGGGGGGATAAATTCCAACCTAAATGTTTTTTGTTAACCCGGGAAAAAGTGCAGCCCCCGCCTTAGGAAGTTTAAAAATGGGCAAACCCCAGGCCCTGAGGGTAAACACTCACGGTCCTAAGGAGTTAAAAATTAAAAGCCCCTTTTTTTTAATATTTAGGGACTGTAAAATAACGAGCATTTCCCAAAGGGTTTGGGCCAACAAATGTGTGCCAATATTAAAAAAAGGGTTGAAAAAATGATCCGGGAAACAAAGGGCCGGAATTTAACCTCTTTTGGGGGTAAAATTTTGAAGTTTTCTAAAGATCTATCGGGAGTATCTCACGAAAATAATTGTATAACCCTTTCCCCCACAGGGGTTTACAAAGGGATGGGTCCTTCAGACTAATCTCATCACTTCTAAAAGAATAAATTCTAGACTGGATCGGGGGGAGGCACGGATTCAATATTTTGGGAATTTTCAAAGCATTTATACTGTTCCACATAAAATAGAATCTTGGACGGAAAAAATGTTCAAAGGGTAAACAACTGCTCACTGAAAAAACAAAGGGGGGAATTAACTGTACATACTACTAAATATCCCTTTGCTATGGGTACCACAGGGGTCATATTGGGGGCCCACCCTTTTTATTTTTTATAATATCTTTCACAGGGGTTGCACATAAAAAATCGATATTTGCAGAAGATATAAACTCTTTAAAAAGGGAAACCACACAATAGAGATAATTTTATTACAACGGGGCTATAGGTTAGGCCTGGGGGAGAATGGGAATGAGGTTTAAAAACGATAAATGCAAGGTTATCACATGGGAGGGAAAACCATTTCATATTTCATTTTAAAAGGAAAAACACGGTAAAAGTGACATGGAGAAGGTTGGGAAAACCGTGACATAAACTTAACTGTACACCATTTCAGCACACACCCCAAGGGTAATCGGGTCATGGGGGTATTAAAAGGGGTAGAGCACATATGGAAAATTTTTCTCCACTATACAATCACTGGTTAACCACACAGAATATTTGAATTTTTGGGCACCAGTCACAGGGAAAACATTGAGATTGAACATACAAAGGCGGGCAACAAATAAAATAAAAGGGCTGGGGGGACGCAAAACCCAAAAAAAAAACAAGGTTAGGGGATTTAGTTTTTGAAAAGACGGCTTCGGAGGGGCAAAAAAATATTTTAAATATATTAATGCCAAATGAACTCCTAAAATTTTTTTTATACCCAGACTGTATTTAAAAAAGGGGGGACCTCAAATTTTTAGGAAAAAAGTTTCTACATAAACAAGAAAGGGGTTTTTTTACTGTTTGAACATAGACGGGAACCCTGCCAAGAAATTGTCTGGGGAATTCACTAACAAGTTTTAAGAAGGCTTGGGTGCTTTTTTTAGTGTGATAACATAACAATTTTAGTGGGAGGGTTCTGAAAGGCTGGTAATTCTAATGTAATATAACAAAATTAAAAAGTTCTAATTTTGGAGGGGTCGTTGACCAGGATTTATTTCCCATTGAAAAAAAACATTGGGACAGCACGTGAGGACATCCAAATATGATAATAAAAGGGTTCTTTATTACGAATCTTTTAAAACCCAAGACTCGTGAAAATCTTGGGGATCATCTATTAAGATCGCGCCATTTCGCACTTCCTTCATTTTGGGGGCCACAAATCAGCTTTCAGAATAGAGCAGGGAGATTTTGGGCGACGTCATGACTGGGATGTTATGGTTGCGATTGGCTGGGAAAAACACTGACCCGTTTTACAAAAACAGCCCTTCCCGTTCAGCCTCAGTGTCCCCCACTCTCCGAGCTGGACTGCCTCTGCTTGGTCCAAAAAGCTCACGAAATTAATCCCATTTTACAGAAAACCTCTACTGTTAGCTGTGACTTTACAACTTAGTTTAAATTTAAAATTGGAAATTTTTTTGTATTTGGTAAAAAATTTTTAAGGGGCACTACCCGTAAAGTCACGGGGGGGGCGAGGGGGGGGGGGCCCCCCGGCGATCACAGACAAGCCTATAAAAATACTGGGTAAATTCACCAAACTTAGGTAGACATTCATGCAATGCTTTATTATTAACATTTTCATTGAAATTTTCCTTATTTGGGACCTAAACTTATTTAGATAAACATCTTTTCTAGTAACTGCAGGTTCTTTTTTAGGTCAAAACTCCACTTTAATTTTATAACATTTCAGACGGTTT
>JAODAL010083721.1:0-11146 GCA_025379985.1 Phyllomedusa bahiana
ATCACGTTGGTTTGGCTATTGGATCTGTTACATTATGGGAAGAGCTAATCAGGTATTGTCTTGCTTACTGACTATTATTTGTAGGGCATAATAGCTCTGTATTTGGAATCAGCCACTGATAGACAGGTCCGCCATTTTCATGGTGATTACCTCGCATTCTTTGTACAGGATGGTTATGACTGTTGTGGCCGCATCACTTGCTGTGACTCAGTTGTTGAATATACGCCAAAATCCGATGGCATTTTAACATTATCGGACTGTGGTTTTTGGCACAGATGTACGCTAAAATCCGCAGTCGGTTTTTGGATTTTCTGTCGGCCCCATACATTGAATGTAACAGGAAGATCTGACAGGTTTGAAAATCTTTCAGAACTGACCAAAAAAAAAATCCCTGTTTTTTATTGCTGTCTATGGGGCACAGGATACAGTCAAATTTTCAGCAGATTCAGAATACTGAATCAGCCGAAAATCCAACCAAAAACTTGTGCTATGTAGACATAGCCAAAAGCTATTGCCGATTTTTTGCGAATCTTTACTTCCAGGATTTACTCCCCGGCTCCATGATCTCCATTACTTCAATCCCCTCAATTAAGGGTTTTGTCAGAATAGTTTGAGCGATTATAATCGACAAAGTTGAAAGGCACGGTTTTTAGGTTGATCGGAATTTTCGACGTGTAATTTAGGTGAAAATCTGGAAAATCTTTAATATGCGCCATTTTTGGTGTTTCTGCCCTTTTGGGGCCGCAAATCAGCTTGAGAATAGAGCAGGGGAGCGGGGTTCACTCAGAGGGAGTGTATGGTTGTGATTGGCTGGAAAAAAAACATGACCCGTTTTTTCATAGAACACCCTTCCTGTTTTAGCATCAGTGTGTGTCTGTGTCTCTTAAGAGCAGGACATGTGTGGGTCTCTCTCAATACAGCCAGCAACACATTTTCTTTGTTCACACAGACAACTATAAATTTTAAGCATTTAACATTAGAACATAGGAAAAGATTAGATCCCCCCCTTTTTAGATTTTAGATTAGATTAGATCCCCCTCCTTGTAGATTTTTAAGCCCTCCCCGGGTAGGGGCCCTCTCCCCCTGTGTGCCAATTGTCATTACCCCTTATCACTTTTCTCGTTTGACTTATTTTAATGTATGTAACCCCCTCGAATGTACGCCCCCCCTGGAACAAGGGCGCTTTAAAATTTTTTAAAAAAAAAAAAATTTTTAAATAATAAAAAATTTAGAAATTTCATTTTTTTGTTGTTGGGCCCTGAAATTTAAAAAAAGCATCTACCTTTTGTACGCTGCGGGGGGGAGGGCGGGCCGGGGTGGGTGCGGGCAAACGCAGACAGACAGGCTGGCAGGGTTTTGAAAGTAGAGGGGATATTTGCAGCCAGCTGTTTTGACCCGGATTAAAAAATGGCTTTTTTTATTAAAGGGGTTGTCTCCTACAATGTTTGGGTTTAAATTTAAAGATCTTTTAAAAAAACAAAGCTTTGCAAATAGTTCTTACAAATGCCCCTACTAAATTTTTGACCCTGCCCTGATTAGTATTACTAAAATCAGCTTCTCAGATTCTATAGAGCCGGCCCTGTTAATCCTTTTTCTTACTGGCGCGGGCCCTGAATAAATCATCCCTTAAAGGGACGGGTTTTCTGAGCAAGACCCCCCCGCACAAAAAGGCTTCTGTAGTGGGGGGGGGGGGGAGGGAGGACTCTGGCGCTTGCCCAAAGCTGTTTGGGGTTTAACCCTGTGTGGCCTCCTTCCCCCCCCTGCTCTCTACACAGAAAGATGTGACACCCGAGTGACCCGGGTCTTTTTATTTATAATCATATTGTTTTTTGGAACTGTGACTAAAAACTAAAAATTATACAGATCGGGGGGCTTTGTGAATATTTTATGTTCTCATGTATTAGGGACACACCCCTGAGTATAGTAACACTGCCCTTTTGTTGTGGAGATTGGAGATTGTAAGCTAAGCGGGGGATATGGGAAAACACTTTGCACCCCCTCTGCTTTATTAGCACACAGCTTCATTTCCCTCCTACATCCTAATCAGCCCTCTCCTTTTAAAAACCCCTAGGCAGGCACCCCACAGGGGTGAACTCTGAGAGAAAACCCCCCCCCCCCCTTGTAAAAAAAAGTTACTAGCTGCCGTGTGCTGATGGGAGGGGGGGGGAGGGAGCAAAAAACAGACAAAACCAAGAAACCCCCCCCTAATTCAACTACCAGGGACACTGACAGGCGGGAAAGCTCGTAAGGAGACAACCCCTTTTAAACATTTTTTTGTGGCCGTTTTTGGGAAAATATTACCTTTATTTTGTGCAGGCTGTACTTATTTTAGGAAACAGCCCTTTTTTATTTAAAGCAGGTGTATTTGATAGGTCCAAAAACTCCCCTTTTATCATCTGTACACAAATTTAAATTTAGGTTTTTTTTCCCCTTTTGGCGCAGCTCAGTTTTTTTTTAAAGCCCCACTTTTGTATTTACAAAAGGAAACAAATTTTTCTAGCCCCCAACCGCAGGTGTATTTCATAGTTGCAAAAACCCCCCTATTTTACTTTTAAAACAATTTAATTACGTGTTTTTCCTTTGGCGCACCCCAGTTTTGGAAAGCCCCAAATCTTGTAAAACTTTTTTTCCCAAATACGAATTTTGCTAGAAATTTGCTTTTGTTTTTCATTTTGTGCAAAAACCCCTATTTTTATAGTAAACTTTTTTAATTACTTTGGTTTTAAACTTTGGCGCATTTCATTTTTGTTCAAAGACCCACCCTTGTACTTATTTTTTTTATACGGGAAATTTGCGGAAATTGCTGTTTTTTTTCATAGGTAAAAACCCCACCTTTATTATCCGTACAAAAATTTAAAAAGGGTTTTTGTTCATTTTGGGCAGGCCATTTTTTTTAAAAAGGGACCCATCTTGTAGGGGAAAATTCCCATCAGAAATTTGCTAGTAATTGCGGGTTTTTTTTTATAGGGGGAAAAAAACCCCCTTTTTACAGTGCAAAAATTTAATTACTTTTTTTTTCATTTTGGGCCCCAGCTCAGTTTTGTTGGGAAGCCCCACTTTTTTACTTCCCAATGGGATAATAAAAATTTTCGGGTTCACCGCAGGTGTTTTATAGGAAAAAAAACCCACCTATTATTTTTCGTACACAATTTAATTAATTTTTTTTTCTTTTTGGCGCACCCCCAGTTTTTTTAAAAAACCCCACCCTTTTTTGGGATATTACCATACAAAAATTTTTGCTGGTAATTCTGTTTTTATTTCATAGGTAAAAACCCCCACCTTTTATTTTCAGTACAAAATTTAATTTTCGGGGTTTTTTGCACTTTGGCGCAGCTCAGTTTTTTTTAAAAGACCCCCTTTTTGGTACTTAAAATTAAATACAGAACTTTTCTAGCCACCGCAGGTTTTTTCTTGGGGGCAAAAACCACTTTTAAATTTCGGTAAAAATTTTTTTTAACGTTTTTTTCCCACTTTGGGGGGCACCCCAGTTTTTTTTTGAAAAACTAAACTTGTAGTTATATTCCCCATACAGAAATTTGCTAGTAATTGCTGTTGAAATTTCATGGGTTGCAAAAACCACCTATTTTATCTTTACACAATTTTTTTTTCGTTTTTTTCCCATTTTGGGGGCAGCTAAAGTTTTTTTTTTAAAACCCGTTTGCCCTTAAAAATGGGAAAAACAGAACTTTTCTGGGTCACCGCAGGTTTTTTATCATGGTGCAAAAAACCCCTTTATTTTAAATGGGTACAAAATTTTAATTAGGGTTTTTTTTTTCACTGTGGCGCCCCCATTTTTTGTTGAAAAACTCTTTCTTGTGGGTTAAAAAAAAACCAACAGAAATTTGTTTTAGTAATTTTTTTGTTTTTTCATAGGTGAAAAAAACCCCCCTATTATTATCAGTACCCAATTTAATTACTTTTTTTTTCACTTTGGCGCAGCCTTTTTTTGTTTAAAGACTCACTTTGTACTTACAATAGGAACAAATTTTCCCTTAGTCCCCGCAGGGTGTATTTATGGGTGAAAAACCACCTTTTATTACCCCGTACACAATGAAAATTTAGGTTTTTTTCACTTTGGGGGCGGGCCATTTTTTTTAAAAAAGACCCATCTTGTACGGATATTTTCATACAAAAATTTGCTAGTAATTGTTTTTGTTTTCTTTGGGTGAAAAAAAACCCCCTATTATTACAGTACACAATTTAATTACTTTTTTTCATTTTTGGGTGCAGCTCAGTTTTTTTAAAAAGACCCAGTTTGTACAAACAGAGGAAAATCCCAAATTTTTTCCCAAAGTCACCGCCGGTGTATTTCATGGGGCCCAAAAAAAACCTATTTTTAATGGGTACAAAATTTTAAATTTAAACGTGTTTTAAATTTGGCGAAAAGCCTAGTTTTGTTGAAAAACTAAACTTGTAGTTTTTTTCCATACAAAAATTTGCTAGTAATTGTTTTGTTTTTCCTTTGGTCAAAACCCCAAACCTTTTATTTTTTCTTTTAAACATTTCAAATAGGTGTTTTTTTTTTTATTTTTTTGGCGGGCCCCAAGCCTTTTGTTCATGGGAGCCCCCCTTGTACTTAAAAAATTTAAAATACAGAAACCCTTGTAGTTAATTTTTGGGTTGTATTTCTTTGGGTTGAAAAATTCCCCGTTTGTTATCCGAAATAAACTTTTTAAAAATAGCGTATTGCACGTGGTGGGGCCCTATTTTTTTTAAAAAAAGCCACGTTTTTACGCCAATTCTGATAGAAAAATTTTCTACCCAATGTTCTCCGTTTGTCATTGCTGCAAAAAATGCAATTTTCATCCGGTAACTTTTGTTTGATTTATTTCGCTCGTTGAATCCAAATTTTGGCGGGAGATAGTGCCCCTTTGGGATTATTAAATTTTTTGAAAACTAGCAATTTCCCAAATTAAAGGGGATTTTTTAAATCCCTGGGACTGAAGGAAGAACACTGTTGATTTTTGGGCTTACAGATCTTCCACCAGACCGCAATTTTACAAAGGGATTTTTGGGAAAAAAACATTTTTTGTTTCAAAACCTAGTTGGCTGGGAAAATTTTTAGGGATTTAAGAATTTGCTTTTTTTGCTGCTTTTTAAAAAAAAGACCCGTCAAAAAATTTTTTCCATACTTTTTGAACATGGAGCGAATTTCAGGGTGGTAAGCGAGCAAAAAGGGGGGAAAGGGAAGGTTATAGAGGTACGAGAGAAAGGGGGGCCTTTTTTCCCGTGGGGGGCGACAACACGCATGCCAGCGGGGTCGTCCCGGTTTTCAGGGCCTTTAGGGCCCGTATCGCTGGGGCCCGGGCCCTGTGAAAAACTCAGTACCCAAAAGCGTCGCCAATCGTTCCCTTTAGGGGTTTAAATTTCCCAAACCCGACCGCAGTCTTGCCTCCTCGTCCTCCCGTCCCCGGCCACAAATGTTTATCCCAACAGCATCTGGGCCCCAAAATGAAGCAAGGCACCCCAAAAGTCAACTCGTGTACCCAAACCCCTATTTGGGTAATCCATTTTCCGAAAAAACCTTTTTGATAAAAAAATGCGGTTGGGGCAGAAGGGATTTCCCAAAAAACAAGAGGCCAAAGAGGGTGGTTTTTTTTTTTCTCTGACGGCCCCGTTACTGATACCCTCAAGGAGGAGAAGAAAGCCGGTCAACGGCAAAAAACCCGGGAGGAGGGAACGGGCCCTTTCAGTCCTAATGCTTTTTAGCCCGCACTACTGGGGTGCAGGAAATTCAGGACCCAAGGGGTTTTACCTGTTTGAAAGATGATGATGAAAACAATTTCGGGTCCCAAAATTTGGGATTTTCAGAGGGAATTTTCTTGTGAGCGCTTCATCCAACCCCGGAAAAGGAGGAAAACGATGGGGAGTTTCCGAACGGGGCCCACCTCAAAAAGGAAAAGGGCCCGGGCGGAAGGGGAATCCGCTGAATGATTCCCGCCGCCCACGGATCAGCCCGGGAAAAACCCCCCCCCCTCGCTTATTTCCGTTTGAAAAGGCAAAGGGCCTTAAAAGCCTGGGCCTTTTTCGGGGCAAGCCTCTGATTCACCCCGGGGTGTTTAGGGCCCCCTTTTCCGTAAACGCATCAGAAAGGCAAAAAATTTTTTAGGTGTTTAACCACCCCCAACATGTCTAGTCACATTTCAGCGAAAAGCAAAAAGTTGAAAAGGAAAGGGAAACTTGGGCCCAAAAAAAGGGCCCCACTGAAAACCGGGCCCTTTCCCAACCCCTTTTCCACCCTCTGTCTCCGGGCCCCCTCCTTCCCCCCACCCGCGTTTTCCCCGCTGCCCATTTCTCAGGTCAAAGATAGGGAACACCTTTCCCCCGTCCGCCCCGAGAACCCCAAAAAGCATCAACCCAAGAAACCCCTCCTTTCCCTTTTCCTTCCCCCAGTTTGATGACCTTCACACCGAAAAGCCCAGTCTTTGCAGCCAGCCTTCGTCTTCCCCCGGTTTTTGGGGGCAAAAGAAAAACTTTTCCCCCAAACCCCCCCCATAGCCAAAAGCCCCGAATGTCCCGGGATTGCCAGGCTTTTGGCCTTGGGGAAAAGTTGCCTTTCCGTCGGTGGACCCCCGAAGGGTTTTCCGGGCCCCGTTTAGGCCCTTGCCTCCCCCAATTCCAGAAAGGGCCCAGCCCGGGGGTTCTTTCCCGAAAAGCCCTCCCCTGGCCCCGGGGCCCCCACCCTGTCATCCCAAAAATTTTCAAGCGCTTTTTTCTGCATCTGTGCTGGAAAGGGGTTCACTTATCAAACCCACACATGGAAATTTGTAAGGGAAGGCCAAGGGGCCCCTATAAACTCTGTGGGCAGGGTTCACTGGGGGAACGGGGGGGATGGGCTCTGGTGGTGACGGGGGCCCCCAATCGGCCACCCCTTTAGAAACGCAGGGGTGGTTTCAGGGTTTTTTTCCCCCCCGGTTTCCCCTTTGGGGGCATACGTGCCCAAAACCAGAAAAAAACCAAAGGGCCGTGTTTGAAATAAATCTTCTTTTGGGGGACCGGCCCCCCAAAGGTCAGGAGCTGTGGACGGCTCTCCGCAAAGAGACCCAGCGCGGGAGGGTGCCCGAAAACCTTTTTGGGCCCGGCAAGGTGGTGTGCCATAACGGTCGGGGAAAACCCGCTGGGCCCCCCTTTAAAATAGGGGAGGCTGGGGTACAACCCCTTCCTGGCACATGTCATGAACCTTTTGGCCAGAAAAGAAATTTCCCAAAGGGGCTTTCCGGGGGTTGGGCCCGCCTGCTGAGGAAGGGTCAAGGTTTTGGGGTTCGCACTTTTTCCCCCATTCCCCACCCTGCTTCGTCCCCCTGGCTGCGTTTTCAGCGTCAGCTTTGGCCTCCCCGTCCAAAGCTCATTATTGAATGGCAACACGCTGGATTTCCAAACCCCCCAAAATGCTCCAGCGATTGTTGGGGGCAGCGCAATGGGCCAAATTTCGCGTACGAATGACCATTCCTGACAACAGTGGGCGGACCCCGGGGTGTTGAGCCAACAAGAGTGGAAAGGGAGGGGAAAGAGCTCTGCACCATCCCTTTCCCCGTTTTTTAAGAAAGCCTCCAAAAAAGGGGGTGCGGACAATTTCCCTTTTCCCATGACCATTGTGGTTTATTTTTGTATTCTGGAACGGTCGTTGGACACTTTAAACCTTGGTCCCAAACCCGCGCCCGGGGAGGGGACTGAATTAAAAATTTCGGACACGGGTCCTTTCTCTCCGTCGAATCCCACCAAATTTCCCCCCCAGTTTTCTCTATTTTATTCCGGGGCTTCATTAGGGGTGGTTTGGGGTCCAGGGCTAGTGCAGGCGGCGCCCTTTACTCTCCGGGGTGCATCCCTCTGAGGGGAAGTCAGAGCTAGGTTGAAAACGTGCCGGAGGAAGCGGAGGAGGGGGGAGGGTTTTCCCGGACAAACCCACGTTAAACCCACGTCCCTGCCTTGGGAAAGAGGTTTTGGGCCCCGGGGTTTTAGGAGAGGAGGAAGATGGGGGGAAGATCAGGTTTTTTTCCCAGTGCCCCCCCGACCAAGAGGTTGGGGAAAACAAGGCTCCATCTCCACATGAAGTGCTTGGATGCTCCATTTCCTTTCCAAAAGATCCCGCAAATTTTAAAGGGCCCCAAAATGAACCCAAAAGTTTTCTGGGGGGCCACACCCTGGGTCCCCCGGAAAAAAACAAAACAAAGGGACTTTCCTTCCCACCCCCCAAAAAGAGGTAAAAAGCAGGAAATGGAGAAATTTGCTGATTGATCAACGGAGAAAATCTGTTTCGTCTGCTTCACTTTCCCTTTAAAAGTCCGGTTTGGAAAAACGGGCAGCGCGTGAAGCAGGTAAAAAGTGGGGCCCAAATGGGTGGAAATGGGGCAACAGGGAATGTGGCAGAAGGCCTTTAAAGGGTGCCTCTGGCAATCTTTATTTACCAAACCCCAAACCCCGCTGTAATGCAGGGGCCCCCCACCCTACAACACACAAAAACTAGCTTTAAAAAATGGTGCAGACTATCTCGTCTCAACACCCAGGGTTTTTGGATGTGGGCCGGACCCCAATTTACTTTTGGGGAAAAAAATGGTAGAATTTTGGCCCCAAACTCGGGTTTGCCCCGCCCAAAGGGTAGTTGTCCCGCCCACAGCCACCCTATATCTGAGGGGGACCTTCAGCACAGGGTGGGAGGGAATCATTACCGGGCAAAAGCATCCCGGTTTCCCGATTAAAGTGGATCGGGTTTTTCTTTCATTCCCAAAAGAATCAGGCATTTTTGAACCTATGGAATAAGTGGGGCCCCCAAATTTCCGAGGTCCCCACTAGTTTTTTCCGGTTTCTTTTACATTCCTCTTCAAACGAAATGGTCCTCTTGAAAACTTTTTATTTAAAATTCATTTCTTTTTTGCAAAAATTTTTTTTCAAATTTTCCCCCAAAAAATTTTGTTTTTTTTTCCGGGTTTTTTCTGTGAGGAGAACTGGGAAAAGACACCCAAAGGTTTTTATGCAAAAACCGTATTTCCCTTTATTCATTCAATTCCCTTTTGAATTTTTTGCATTGTCAATGGGTTTTTGGGGGCCCGTTGCGGGGAGATACCCGCTAAATCATTTGGGGGTTTTTGGAAAAAGAATTTTGGCATAAGTGGGTTTCTCCCTCAAATTTTTAACAGTGCCTGGAAAAAGTCATTTTTAAAAATTTTTTTGGGGCTTGCTGCTTTGAAATGCAGCAATAATTTTAGGTTTAATTATAAACAAAATGTTGTTTCTAACAGACATTTTTTTTCTTTTACAATTGTCAAAAGTGGTCAAGGGTCATTTTTTTGAAAATTTTTTTGGGGGCATGGCGTGAAATCAGCAAAATTTACCGGGCCTAAAAGGGAAAAAATGTGGTTTTTAAAAACATTTTTTTCTTTCCCCAATTTTCAAGTTGGCTTTAAGGGGATGGTGGGTTCAGAAACAAGGGAAAAGGTAGGACACTGTTAATTGGGCTTCTATTGCAAAAATTTACTTGGTTTTTTTCAAGATCTTTAAAAAAGCAAACAAAACCCTTAGTGAGAAAAAACCCCTTTAATTTCCTTAAAAAAAAGAGAAAAAAAGTTGGGGGTGGGGTTCCCGGGCCCATTTTAAAAATGGTTTTCTAGAATTAAACTACTAAAAAACCCGGGGATGCACAAAAAAAGCGATACAAATATTCCTCTGAAAATTTTACAAAGGGGAGGGAAAAGGAAGACTTGAACAGATGTAGGTTACCCAGGACAGGTATAGTCAATGTCCAGTTCAACTAAAATGGGGTTGAAAGACCCCCTTTTTACGGAACTTTTTAAATCTTTTGGTCATGCGGTTTGGGGCTCTTTGCTGTGGCCAGGACAGATAAGTCAATGTCAGTTCAACTAAAATGGTGGTTGAAAGACTCCTTTTTCCGCACTTTTTAATCTGTGGGTCATGCAGGTTTAAGGGTCATGCTGCGGTCCAGGACAGATATAGCCCAATGTCCAGTTCAACTAAAATGGTGGTTAAAGACTCCTTTTCCGGCACTTTTTTAATTGTGGGTCAGATAGGTTTAAGGGTCATGCTGCGTTCCAGGACAGGGATAGTCAATGGTCCAATTCAAGTAAAATGATGGTTCAAATAATACGCCTTCTGGCACTTTTTAATTGTGGGTCATGCAGGCTTAAGGGTCATGCTGTGGTACAAGACGGGGATAGTGAATGGTCTGTGACTTTTTTTCTGTGGCTTTTATAACCTAAGTGTGTTGCCTAAGATGTAGCACGTATCCATTTGACTGTTGTCAATGTTAATTCCAGCTTCTCCAGCCCTATTTGGGTGGAAGAATGAAGGTGTTGTTCCTCCCCCCATAGACTTTAATGGTCATGTGCGATAATCTATTATCGGAAATCGTCTTCATAATTGCCAATATCGACTATCGACCCGATGACGATAGTCGATGTAATCGCTCATCAATATTCAGGACTAGTGTTGAGCGATTACGTTGGCCATCGACATCGGTCGATGGTCGATAGTCGATCATCATCGACAAGATTTTCGATGGTCGATGATAGATTATGATCGATTACCATTAAAGTCTATGGGAGTACAACAAACACCTTCATTCTTACACCCCAAAAAGGGCTGGAGAAGCTGGAATTAACATCCACAACAGTCAAATGGATACGTGTGCTACATCTTTAGGGGAACACACTTAGGTTATAAAAGTCACAGAAAAAAAAGTCACAGGCCATTCACTATCCCTGTCTTGCACCACAGCATGACCCCTTAAAACTGCATGACCCAGCCACAAATTAAAAAAGTGCCAGAAGGCAGTGTGAAATTTTAACCCTCATTTACTTTAACTGGACATTGAATATCCCCGTCGGAACGCAGCATGAGCCCAAACCTCATGACCCCAATTTAAAAAGTGCCGGAAAAAGGAGTCTTTCAACCACCATTTTAGTTTCACTGGACATAGACTAATCCCTGTCCTGGCCACAGCATGAGCCCAAAACCTGCATGACCCCCAGATTAAAAAGTGCCGGAAAAAAGAAGTCTTTGAACCAACATTTTAGTTTCACTGGACATAGACTATACCTGTCCTGTGCCTCAGCATGAGCCCCAAACCTGCATGACCCCAGATTAAAAAGTGCCGGAAAAAGGAGTCTTTCAACCACCATTTTAGTTTCATGGG
>JAODAL010083722.1:0-11146 GCA_025379985.1 Phyllomedusa bahiana
AAACTAACAGAAGTTTCTATAACAACCAAAGGGAAATTTTTTTTTCTCGTTCTCGAGGGCGGGTTTCCCCAAACCCGTAGTCGAAACTCCCTTTTATTTTAATGAAATTTCCCGCCAAATCCCTTTTTCAAAACAAAGTTTTCTGTCCCCCCCCCCCATTTTCGAGATAGGGTGCGGGGGTTTCCCCAAGGTAGGGCTCCCGACCTATAAGACAAATTAAGGGATTCCTATTTGGGAGCCATCAATGCCTAGGGTGGGGAAACCCCTTTAAAAGGGGTTTTCCCCGCTACAAAAATACTTTTAAAAAATAGAAAAACTAAATGAAGAAAAATTTTTCCAAAATATTGGCTTGGGGTTATTTTTTTTGTTAAGGAGATAAAAAGGGATTTTAACAACCTTCTTGGGCCCAAATTTGGGTTCCCCCCGACCGACCTATTTTTCTCTGTTCCCCTGCGTTTGTTCTATGTGATAGCAGGGGTGATTCATCACACACCACAGCACCAGAGTAAAAATTGTGTTAACCCGAAATTTCAGACAAAAGGGGTAGGGAAACCGGGGGTGGTTTTCCCGTAGGGTAAATTTTTCCTGCTCACAGTTTTCAGAGAGCTTCTAAACTAATCTAAAAAAATTTCAACTGAAAACACTGATTAAAACATGAGTGAATTTACAACTCTATCTAATTAAACAGTCTACCAGAAGTGACAATGATCATAAACTCTGAGGGGGGGAAAAACCCCTTTTTGGGCAGGGTTTTTACGGGGGGGGGGGGGGGGGGCCTGACTGGCAACTGAGGGGCAGCACTAAAAGGGGCTCCACACTTGCTCCTGAAATCCTGTTTTGGGGCGGGATAGACTTACAAAATCCGTGGACAACAACAAACTTTTTCTCATAAATCACTGGGGTATTCGGTCACTTTTCCAAACCTTGGGGCGATTTTTAAAATCCCCCCAAAACCCGGGGCCACAGAAGGTGGAGAGTGGGGCTGAACAAGAAGCCCCAAACACGTTGGGTCTGCCCAAACAGCAGGGAAAAAAAGCAGAGGGACCGCATGGGGCACGGGCTAAATTTGCCCCAAAAGCCCACAACCCTTCCACATCTTCCTCCCGGCACGAAATCCCCCCATAAGCAACAGCAGGAAAGCGGGAAAAATAAAAACATTGCTGTGACAGACAAAACAAAAGCCCCAGGGAAAAAATAATTCCCGCAGCATCATCCAGGAAACCAACCTAAAACAAATAAAACATCACCCCCTAGTTTTTCAACCCAGCAAATACAAGGGAGACTACACTGAGGGGTGTCTTCAAGCTTTTTACCAATGGCCCCTACTGCTTTTTTCCCCCCCTGACTACAAAAAGTTGGGGGGTCTTAAAAGAAGGGTATCAACATCATGGGGGCATATATGCAAGAAAAGCTGAGTGGTCAAAGGGTCTGAAACCCAAAACAGTTATTTTGGGGGACAAATTTACTCCCTATGCAGCGGGGCGGGGGTCCATTTTCAGGGGATCAAACACTAACCCCCAAACGGAAAGAAACTGGAGAATCGCTCCCCGAGGGAAACCCAAAGTGGGGCACGTGGGGGTGCCCAAAAAACAAAAGGGCAAACCCATCAGAAATTCTTTTTAGACCGGTCACTTAAAATTTTTTTGGAAAGGGCCCTTTTTCTTCTCTGTTTTCAGTTAAAGGGGGCAAAAGGGGATCAAAGGGGCCCAATTTCCTCCAGGACCCCGCCTAGATCATGCTGGGGTTTAAAATGCGCACTTTTTTAAAAAAATAGAAAACCCCAATGCACAAAGCCGCCTTAGAACGCATGGGGGACGGGTGTCGGGTTTCCCTTTTATCCGGATTTTTCCCATAGAGGGTTTAAAAAAAAAGCGCAGTTCCCAAGTCAAGAGGGGCTCCGGGGCTTTGGGGGAATACCCATCTATTTCCCCGCCAGACCCGAGTGGTTTGGGGTTAAACTCTAAAGGGATTTCTTTTTAAACTCCAAAGACGCTATCATGGATTACCAAAAATGAATCCTCCATCAAACCAGCTTCCAGAGGATTCCGGGGGGATAATGATCACCACTGTACACATTTTTTTTTCCTTCCCCCTCCTTATTTCCTTTTTATTTTTTTTTGTCCTCTCCAAACCCTTTTTATTTTTTTATATTAAAATACATTTTTTAGGAGCAGGGGTTTTTGGAGAAAACTGTTTTTCTTTTTCTATCATTAAGTTTTCCTTCACTTCCGTCGTATGGGACTTGAAACCCATTTTTAGGGGGTTTTTCAATTTTGCACATTTTTTTAAATTTTTTTATTTTGTAAAAATTTTTCAAATTTTGGTTTTCCCGTTTATTTTTTGAGGGGGGGGTGGGCGGATTCGATCCCGGACCCTTAATCCCAACCGTTACCCCCCGCTCAAATGACAACTGGGCCTTTTGGGCAGCTCCAGTTTCTAACCTTGTTAGGTCCTTGTTTTTCCCAGCCTTCCCTGTGACATCGATGTTTGCTCCACCCCTGGACTTCCTAATTAAGCCCAGCCTTGAACTTCCTCCATGTGAGGTTATTGTGCTTGCTATAATCTTGCTCCTGCAGTTTGCTTCTAACCGTTTTTGCCTATTGTGCTTCGACCATTGCTTCCCTTACCGACTACCTTCCTGCCTGCTCCTCGAAGACCTGACATCGCCCGCAACGTTACCGACTCTGGCTTCCGACTACAGCTTGCTGCCTGCTCCTCGAAGACTGACATCGCCCGCACTGTACCGACCTCTGGCTTACCGACTACGCTTGCTGCCTCCTCCTCGAAAGACTGACTCGCCCAGCACGATACCGACCTCTGGCTTGTCACTACGCTTTCCTTCAGTGGTGCCTATTAGTCACAACCTAAGACTCTAACCAGCTCCAGATCGTGACAGAATAACCCTCACCCAAAATGAGTCCTGTTGTGAACACCCCTGAGGCCACAAGTGGCTAGGCTTCAGGAAATTGGTTGCCACTTATCAGAAAAATTTTCAAAATTGCAAACCCTGGTGCTGGATCAACAAAAGGAATAATTAAGCTCAAAAGGCAACTTCCTTGAATGCGCAACGCTGGCTCAATTCAAGCACGATGCCTCTGCCTGCGAAGTTAACGGGGATCGCCACCATTACCGAGATTCTTGAACCAAGCCGAATTTATTTCCAGATGCAGCCATCCCCTTCACCAGTGATACGAAAAAGAGTGCTATTTATTATCAATCTTCTGACAGATGAAGGCCCTTGCATGGCCTCACCTGTAAGTGGAAAAGAACTGTGACCTTTCTTAATGAATTAGATGACTTTATCCTGCTATGAACCAAGTGTTTTGATGACCCAAATCGTTGTGCCACAGCTGAGGCCAAATTAATAATCGTCGCAAGGGCGGCGCTCAGTTGCTGAGTACACAGCAGAATTCGTCGCTGGTAGCTGACACCACAATGAATCCAGCAGCCCTGAAGGAGTCAAATTTAGACGAGGATTATCAAACTGAGGAAAGGATGAGCTTGCAAGTTGTGGCCCCTGATAATTTTGAGCTTTTGTTCAGCTGTGCATCAGATTGATCCAAGGGCTGCTGAAACTGTAGAGGGAAAGACTGCTGGTGTCTCGGAAACAGCCACCTACTCCTTTATGCCAATCAGCATTGAACACCAATCCAAGCCGTGAACTACAACTGAACCTATGCAGATTGATTTTGTCCGAAAACCGCTTACTGCAGCAGAAAAAGAGATGCGCCGTACAGAAAATTTGTGCCTCTATTGTGGGGGCTCTAACATTATGCCATTAACTGTCCCAACAAGATTCAGAGGTCTATAGCCTGCAAACATGTGCCAAGACAGAAATGCAATCCTTGATCTTTCGAACTGCCAGATTCTGTTGAGCAGACCGAATTCTCATCCGTGACCGTACGACAAAGAAAAAATACTACTCAACCATCCTCTCATTTCTATCATCCCTATACAAAACAAATTTTTGGGGAGCCATAAAATGCAATGTTCAGCCATGTTGGATACCGGGGCAGGAGGAAATTTCATGGACTAAAATTTGCACTTGATCATGAACATGCGAGCAGAACAAAATCCACGACCAATTGATTATGGGAAACTGTTTGATGATCACCTTTTATCATCTGGACCTGTAACTCAGAGACAACTGAACTTGGAATCCATATTGCACCTAATCATCATGAAACTATAAGTTTTCATCTCATTTCCCTCCCAATTCCCAGTAATTATAATTAGGGATTCCATGGTTTGCTATTCCATAACCCCTTATATTCAACTGGAAATCAAGTACTGTTACTTTCCTTCTGAGTACGTAAAACAATTGTCATCCAAAGTCATCTGTTTAAAAAACAATGACAAATTTTCCAAGATTTCTCAGCAGATTGGTGGATAATTTACACCTCATATCAACAGTTTCAGCGACGTCTGTATTAAAAGGAAAGCTGATTCAATTACCCCCTCACCGTGCCTTATGATTGTCCATCTTTGCTTCCTGAGCCACCATTCCTTTTGGGCGAATTTTTACAAACCTCTCGGAACCGAATTAAAAGTACTCAGGGGAATAACTTAGATTAGAATTTAAAGGAGAAGGCCTTCAATCGACCTTCCTCATCCCCAGCTGGGGCACCCTTGTTCTGTTGTAAAAAGAAAACTCAAACCCTGCGGGCCATGTAATTGACCTAGCAGAGAACTAAATAAAAGTACTATTAAAAATCGTATATCCTCTTCAGATAATCCCGAGTTGCTGGAAAGACGCCGTTCTGCCGAGAATTTTACCAACTGGATTTTAGAGGGGCCTACAATCTCATACTCATTCGTCCGAATGATGGGAAAGACTGCCTTTTAGAACAATTATGGACAATTGTGAATACCTATTAGTCATTGGCCTGTGTAATGCTCCTGCAACTTTCCAGCACTTCATTAATGATGTTTTTCGAGACTTCCTAGATCAATTTTGTGGTGGGTACCTCGATGATATTCTTATAATTTTCAGACACCTTGGAGGAACATCGCAGACAGTTCAATCCGTCCTGTGAACGACTAACAGGATAATAATCTTTATATCAAACTGGAAAATGTGAGTTTTTGGAACAAACAATAAATTCAATTTGCTTGGATATATCATCTCCCCCGAGGGACTAAGTTGGTCCCAGTAAAGATCAAAGCTGTGGTGGAAGTGGCCCACTCCAAAAACTTGAAGGATGTTTCAGCATTTAATTGGTTTGCAAATTTTTACAGGAATTCATAATAGACTTTTCCAAGGATCCTCTGCCAATCACCTTGCTCACAAAGAAAATAAAGGCGTTCTCTGGTCCCCCAGAAGCAGAGTAGGCCTTCAACTATAAAGACGTAACTTTAACTTCCATCCTACACCCTCCCCTACGCCCTCCACCCCTGCTCCCATAGCTTGTCTCATCCAAATCCTGAGTTTACCTTTCGATTGTTGAGGTAAGACACCTCAGAACTCTACTGTGGGAGCGTCTGTCTCTAGCGATTGGAGACAAACATCAACTTCCTCATGTGCATTCTTTCTCATACCATGTCATCTGCAGAAAGAAACTATGACATGGAATAAAGAACTGTTAGCCCATTAAAGTTGCCTTCTCCGAATGGAGACAACTTTTGGAAGGAGCCGAATCATCCCTAATTGTACTTACGGACCACAAAATTTAGAGTTCAACTGAACAGCTAAGAGATTTATTCGGCAAGACAGGCACGGTGGGGCCGTTATTTTTCTCGCAGATTTAATTTCATTATTCTTATCGACCAGTTACAAGAAATGGCAAGCCTGATCTTTGTCAATTTCTATTGCTGAACCACAGGATAGGTACCTAAACCAGTCCCACTATTTTGTCGCCAAAAAATTTTGTATGAAACTTGACTCCCAAAAACTTTCAACAAGTCAGAGATGGATATCCAACAATACCCTTTTCTTAACCATCCTTCTAAGGATGAGGATGTCTAAATAGATATCGTGCGGCACAATGATATGGAGGCAGAATAAGTCAGTATTTAGATATTTACCTGATACCCGCAGTAGTCACGACCTTGAAGTCTCAAATTAATCCGAATGAGATCAATTGTCAGGAAACCTAGATACACTACAGTAGGTCTCATTGTCTCTGCTACATATGTCGTATCGATGAGACACGGCAAAACGATGTGTAGAAAACTACTTGGCTTCGTTCATTTGGTGGCCTAATTTAAGAAAGATGTTAAAGAAAGTATGTCACCCCCCCCCCCCCCCCCTCCTCTGCTTAACATGTCACGAAACAAAGGTACCTCGATCCTCTCTCTAGGGTTTTCTTCAACCGCTTCCAGTTTTCCATCCAGACCCTGGGGAATCAATTTCTAAGGATGTTCATTGTGATCTTTCCCCCATCTAAGGAAATGACTACCATCCTTGTTGTTTTGGACCGCTTACTAAAATGGCCCTTTCATACCTACTTAGAGGAATCCCCTACAGCTGAAAAAACTGCATGAATTGATGGTCAATGGAAATATTTAGCTGCATGAATACCTGACATGTAGTTTTTTCAGATAGAGGTGTACAATTCACATCCGATTTTGAAAAAACTCTGTACACCTTTAGCTCACTGTAAATCGCTTCTACCGCTTTCATCCCCATCAAATGCCAGACTGACAGGAACTAATCAAACTTTGGACAATACCTGCGTTGTTTTTATTTCCTACCACCAGGATTACAGGGTGGACTATTGCCAACTGCAGAGTTTGCCTACAACAATGCAAACATAACTCTTACATCACAAAGCCCGTATTATTGCTAACTTTTGGGTTACATCCAGTCTTTATTCCTAATCTACCAATAAGTACACCTAATCCTGCTGTTTTACCCACAGATTAACTAAATTGAAAGAAACTCAGGAAAAACTAAAAGAGATCCTACAGGAAGCTCAAGAAGTAAAATAAAAAATCAGCAGATAAACAACGCAAGGCTTTCCCCCCAACTTTAAAAATTGGTGATTAAGTTTGCTTTCTACTAAAAATCTAAAACTCATGTCCCCATCTCCAAAATTGGTCAGAAATTCAAAGGACACTTTTCCAGATTTTGTCACTCATTAACCAATGGCTTTTCCGCCTAAAACTTCCTAACAAACTGAAAATCCATCCTGTGTTCCATGTGTCATTACTCAAGCCATTCAACAAAATCCTTTTCCAGTGAAGAAATCAGCCACCTCCTGCAACCAGTTAAAATCCAAGGGCAGGAATCATACATGTAGAAAAATTTTGGACTCAAGAATTTTAAGAGGACAATTGCAATATCTTGTGCAATGAGGAAGGGCCTATGGACCAGAATGAAAATTCATGGGAACCAGAAAATAATGTTCATGCTCCCTACTTACAAATGCCTTTCGATCATAGACATCCAAAAAACCAGCCCCCTGATAAGTCCAGAGCCATCCGAGAAAGGAGGTGACAATTCGGGATTTCGATCTCCTGGCTCCTTAATCCCAGACTAACCCTGCTCACTGAGCTATCTGGTCTTTGGACAGCTCCATGCTGAACCTTGTTAGGACCTTGTTTTTCCCCAGCTTGCCCTGTGACATCATGTTGCTCCACCGCCTGGACTTCCTATTAGCCCAGCCTTGAACTTCCCTCCATGTTGAGTTAATTGTCTTGCTTAATCTGCGCCTGTCCAGTTTGCTGTCTACCCGTTTATGCTATTGATGCTTCGACCTTTGCATTCCTTTACCGACTACGCTTCCTGCCTGCTCCTCGAAGACTGACTTCGCCCGCACGTTACCGACCTCTGGCTTGCCGACTACGCTTGCTGCCTGACTCCTCTGGAAGACTGACATCGCACGCACGTTACCACGACCTCTGCTTACCGACTACGCTTGCTGCCACTCCTCGAAGACTGAACATCCCCCGCACTTAACCGACCTCTGGCTTGTCGACTACGCATCCTTCAGTGGGTGCCTATTAGTCCACAACCTAAGACTCTAACTCAGCTCCAGATCTGACAGATGGGTTTATCTTATCTCCAGAATGCTTTTCTTACTTTGTAGCAGGTTGGATGGCTTCCCATCCATCATCTTTGACAGTTAAAGTTACTGGTCACTTAGATGGACACAGATGTTAGATGCAGATAGATAAACACTGCTCTCCTGGAATGTCAGGGGACTGATTGACCCCAAACAAAGATATGCGATGTTTAATTTTCTTTCCCAATATCAGCCACTATATGATTATCAGGACAATTTAGTGTCCCATAACAGTAAAATGGCTTCAGGGCATCGGTTGGGTTGGGCTAGTCTTCGTTTTACACAGTAATTATTCAAGGGTCTCAGTATTATCACCCATAAATCATTCCTTTGTGAATACTGGCTATTGAGAGAGATGGGATGGGAGATATATATGTGTAAACTGGTAAAAAATATACTTGCACATTTGTTTTGGGTTAACATTTATATGCCTCCACCCTATAATTGCAGTACCTAAAAGCATGTGCTTAACTTTGTGGATGGTTAACCAGATGTCCCAGTTCCTTATTATGGGGATTTTAATACTGTGGTGGACCGACTAGGGATAAATACACAAATAAAGTACTACACCCTCACATTGACTCCGTTGTGGACACATGATTGGTGAGTTGAACTTGTAGACATCTGGCGGCTAAACACCCTAATGAATTTCACTATTCCTGTTATATCTAGTACGTAAACACATTGTCCCCCTAGAAAAATATGGCTTTGGAATCACGGCACTGCAATGATACTAAAACTGAGTATCATACACGCTCCATTTCTGACATCGCCAATGCTGATACAGATTAAATTCACACCTGATTTATCCATAGTAAATATGAGGCGGTGGAGAATTAATGCTCTCTGGCTGCCCCAATGGATACCAGTTAAATTGGCGTCAGATTTTGAGGAATTCCTTTCAGAATGAATATGGGACTCAGCTCCTGATCAGTACAGTGTGGGGACACTATGAACGGCGTACCTTAGAGGGGTGCTGACACGGAAATAAGCCCATGAGATTAAAAGGGCAGCTATAAAAAACTATCCGTGAGCAAGTCAATGCTGTGAGAATCGATTCATTTAGCTCACTCACTCCACAAGCCGGGGAGGAACTGCGTAAGGCGCAGGATAACAACTGAACACATTTCTATTAGAATCTGCTGACAATAAACGTTTTTTTAAAAAAGCAAACTAAATTTGGTGAAGGGGAGCAGGCGGGCCCGTTACTTAGCCACTATCATTAAATCCCAAGGGGCTCCAGTTTTTTATTACCATCTCTGCGACACGCCTCAGGCGCCTTAATGACAAACGCCTTGGATGTTTTTGGGAATATTGGGGGTATTTTTATAACCATATAATACCATCAAGACTTGAGGTTTCCCCTTCTCAGATCCAACAATATTTACGGGGTTATAGATCTTCCCATGTTGAGAGCAGAACAGCGAGAGGCATTGGATGCGCCTCTACGTCTAGAGGGACTGCAGGTGGCAGTTAAGACTTTTGGCAAATAATTAATCCCCCGGTGTTTGCCTCTTTAAGTTTTAGGTGTTTGTTCCTTTTTGGAGTTTTTAGGATAAGGGCCCACAGGTTCCCTTAATGAGAGGCGTAAAAAATAGTTTTAAATCTGAAAATTTAATGTTTCCCAAATCATCAGGCCATTTAATAACCCAGATCCAAAATGCTAAGGCTTGAACAGATTTAATCTGGGATCAAAATTCCCTGATCCGATGAGGGGTTTTTTATAAACCATTGGGAAAGGCCATATTACCGAAACTTACTGAATTTCTAGTAACCTGGTTACTTGGAAACCTGGGGTAGGTAAAACTGTTTTAGGCCTGCAAAAACCCCTTGTAAAGGAGTAATTTGTGGTGTTTTACATTAATTTGTGAAAAAAAATTTATCCCATTGGTTTAAAATTAAAACCCCACTAAATGAACTAATAATTTAAAAAATCAAACTTTATTTCAAGGGGCAAGACAGGGCCCGGGTTGATTTGGGTATGCCCCGGCAATTGAATCCGTTAACCAGATTGGCCCCAAAAACCCCAAATTTAAGCCTTTGAAGATCTGAGGACAAAATGGGCCCTTAATAAACATATAGCCCTTTTGGAATAGGCGAAAATTCAGCAATTTTGTTTAAAACAGGGCCTATTCCGGGGACAATTTATTTATCCTTCTAATCCTGGTGCCATTGATCAATTTTTTTCTCTTCCCGAATAACACGTCCCACCTCCAATAGAAAAAATTCTGGAATTTAACAATGGTTTTTAAATTAAAAACCCTTTGTTTAAATTTTAAAAATAAAATTAAAAGTGGCAAATTAAATAACCCTAAAGGAGTCAATCTTAAAGGAATTTTAAGGGCCCCCTTTGACCCTAAATTTAAATTCCCCAAACTTTCTCCCCCAATCCCTTTAAACAATTATTTTAGAAACCCATCGGGCGGAACAGCCCGGAAAAACTAAAAGCAAGGAAAGGAGAGGGGGGTTTGGAAAAATTTACCAGGGGGACTTTTCCCAATCAATATGAGAGATTATTGGAGGTAAAAGGATATCCCTTTAAATTTTTAAAAATTTTAATTCCCCCCACTTGGTAACTGGTGGGAAAATTTTTAGCACCCAAAGTTCCACCTTTTCTGACATCCGGGGGGAATTGGTTTTTTTTTTAGGCTCAAAAAACCGGGATTGGAAACCCCCTGGGTCCAACTGGGGCCTTTAGGGTTTGGAGTATGGGATCTATCCTTTAAAGTCTCATTAACCGCACGATCAGGGGTCCTAAAGGGTTTTGGCTGCAAATGGGAATTTGCCTTAACGCAAACAAGAAAAGAATACTTACACTTACGCAAGTTATTATGCAGAAAAAAATCAAAACAATCAAAATTTGCTAAGTTTTCCGGGAGATAGGCAGAACATAAAAACCCAAAGGGGTATATCCAATATATTATTTGGAAACTTTTTTCAGAACTCCATAAAATTTACGTATAGTGGAGAAAATTTTCCCATATAGCTAAGTTTGGCGAGACTGAACCACATAAACCATGATGAAAATCCTCTTTAATAACCCCAAACTCGGTTTAAGACTACTACACTAAAATTTAATTGGGCGTCCCCCTTGTAAAAGGTTTCTGTACCCCCCTGTGTTGTTTTGTTGCCCCCCTTTC
>JAODAL010083723.1:0-11146 GCA_025379985.1 Phyllomedusa bahiana
GGTCCGGGAAGGTTAGTTAATGTCAGTTCAACTAAAATGGTGGTTGAAAGACTCCTTTTTTCCGGCACTTTTTAATCTGGTTTCATGCAGGTTTGGGGTCATGCTGCGTTCCGGGGACAGGGATATTCAATGTCCAGTTCAAGTAAAATGATGGTTCAAATCATACTGCCTTCTGGCACTTTTTAATTTGTGGGATCATCAGTTTAAGGGTCATGCTGTGGTGCAAGACAGGTAGTGAATGGGCTGTGAGATTTTTTCTGTGGTTTTTATAACCTAAGTGTGTTGCCTAACATTTTAGCCCTTATCCATTTGACTGTTGAGATGTTAATTTCCCAGCTTCTCCATTCCTGTTTGGGTGTAAGAATGAAGGTGTTGTTCCTCTCCCATAGACTTTAATGGTCATCGGCGATAATCTATTATCGACTATCGGTTTCTTATTGATAATTGCCGGTATGGGACTATCGACCGATGACGATAGTCATCGTAATCGCTCATACTACCCACCACCTCTGCAGAACGGAGCTGTTTCTCTTTCCCATCATCTCCCGGTCCAGATGCCCTGCTCCTCGCTACTCATGGCGCCAGAAGTCGTTCAGCGAGGTGATTGCAAGAGACAACAGTATGCGTCCAACCATCCTAAGGTGCAGAAGCTGACCGTGCTCCTGTCCAAGTTTTTTGGTACTGCAGTCCCTCCTTTCCAAATGGTGGACTCTGCACCTTTTCAGAGGACTAATGCCTTGTGCCGAGCTGAGATGGAGAGTTCCAAGCCGTAATTTCTTTTCCAAAAAGGCAGTACCAGCAGTTCATAAATATGTAGAACAGAAGGTGGGCCAGTCCTTGAGTTATCACTTTGTTCCAAGGTGCACGGCAGCGCGGACGTCTGGAGCTGTAACTATGGTAAGGGCCAGTACATGTCCGTTACGGCCCACTGGGTGAATGTGCTTCCTGCCCAGGCACACCAACAATTTGGACACCGCTTTCTCCTTCACGTTGTCAAACTGCGGCTCCTGCACCAATGTCCACCTCCTCCTCCTCCTCCAACACCATCATCTCAGCATCCACAAGTACTGCTCCATCATACCACATGTGAAGGGCAGAGCGGTGTCACGCAGTTCTGCACCTGGCTTGCCTCGGCGAACAAAATCACATCCATTCCTACAAAGCCAGGAACAACCTCCTCGAGTTGCAGCAGCAGAACGGCCTCCCCCAACACACTATGATATGCGATGTTTCCACCCGTTGGAATTCCAGCCTGCACATGTTGGACCGACTGTATGAACAGAGAAAGGCCATTAACGATTTTTTGATGATCCTTGCGGACAGGAGTACTCCCCCTGTGTAACTTTGATGTCAGGCAGTGGCAGCTCATGCGTGACACCTGCCGTTTGTTGAGGCCATTAGAGGAGGCGACGTTATTTGTCAGTCGCCAGGACTACGGGATGAATAACGTCATTCCACTGCTTCATGTCCTGGAACAGATGCTGAAAAATCTGTCTGGGCAGGGGACTGGAGACGTGGCGACCACATCTCGCGGCCACATGAGTCCGGTGGGGACTGAAATGGAGGAGGAGGAGGAGGACTTTGGAGCAGAAGCATTGTCTGGTGAAATGAGTTGATTTTCTACCCAGGTGACAAGAGAGGAGGAGCAGGAGCAGCTGGAGGAAATAGATGGAGTTGAGGAAGACGTGGAAGATGACCCGCAAGCACAGTGGCAGTATACAAAGGAGATGGAGGCAGGGAGCCCCTCGAGTCACTTGTGCAGATGGCCCGTAGCATGCTGATTTGCCTGGCTAGTGACAGCCGAATAGTCAGCATCTGGCAGAGGGATGACTTCTGGTTCTCCACCCTATTGGACCGTCGCTACATGTCCACAATGGGAGCCTTTTTCCCAGCTGCTGAGAGGGAGGACAAACTCAAATACTATAGGGAAATCCTCCGTAGTCAGTTGGCCGCTACCTATGTGCGGCATCGTCCCTCCTCTGACAGGTCTGAATGGGGGGGTTCTTCAGCGCTCACGTATTACTGCCGCGGCTGCTGGGAGAAGATGGGGGGGTAGGAGCAGTACCAGCTCCATCAGCAGCAACCTAAGTCTGGAGTCACTGATGAGCAGCTTCCTTCAACTGCCTAGTGAGGAGGGCAGTCGCCAGCAGCAGCATCAGCAGGACCTGGAGAAGACCCTGAACCAACAGGTCGTGGCCTTCTTGGACAGCACTCTGCCACCCCAGTTAGAAGATCCGCTGGACTACTGGGCAGCCAAACTGGATGTGTGGCTGCAACTTGCCGAGTTTGCAATGGAGAAGCTATCCTGCCCGGACAGTAGTGTGGCATCAGAGCGGGTGTTCAGTGCGGCGGAGGCCATCGTTGCCCCAAGGAGAACCCGCTTGTCCACGGGAAATGTGGAACGACTGACCTTTGTCAAGATGAATCAGGCGTGGATCGGCCAGGATTTCCATACACCAATGCCTTAGGCGTCAGACTATATCAGCCATGACGCCTCACCCAAACTGTGAGAAATGAGTCTGGGTTCAAACTACCTGCCTCAGCCACTATTCTGATGCCGCCATCCGCCAGATGCCACACATCTTCTGCCAGTTTCTCCATCTGCCACCAACCATCTTTACCAGGGACTGGTATTGCCTCCCACCTCCACAATCTGTCATTGTGCCACTCTATGACCTCATGCTGCTGCTGCCGTGCCCTCCACACTGTGTCATTGTGCCACTCTGTGGCCTACTCCTGTTTTTGCCACCTCCAGAATGTCATTGTGCCACTCTGTGGCCTACTACTGTTTTGCCACTTCCAGAATGTCATTGTGCCACTGTCTGACCTCATGCTGCTGCTGTGGCTGCTGCCCTGCCCTCTACACTGTGTCATTTTGCCACTCTGTGGCCTACTCCTTTTTTGCCACCTCCAGAATGTCATTGTGCAACTTTCTGACCTCATGCTTCTGCTGTGGCTGCTGCCGTAACCTCCACACTCTGTCATTCTGCCACTTTTTGGCCTACTCCTGTTTTTGCCACCTCCAGAATGTCGTTGCGCCACTGTCTGACCTCATGCTGCTGCTTTGGCTGCTGCCGTGCCCTCCACACTGTGTCATTGTGCCACTCTCTGATCTCATGCTGCTGCTGCCGTGACCTCCACTCTCTGTCATTGTGCCACTCTGTGGTCTACTCCTGTTTTTGTCACCTCCAGAATGTCATTGTGCCACTGTCTGACCTCATGCTACTGCTGTGGCTGCTGCTGCTGTGCCCTCTACACTGTGTCATTGTGCCATTCTGTGGCATACTCCTGTTTTTCGACCTCCGGAATGTCATTGTGCCACTGTCTGACCTCATGCTGCTGCTTTGGCTGCTGCCATAACCTACACACTCTGTCATTGTGCCACTCTGTGGCCTACTCCTGTTTTTGCCACCACAAGAATGTCATTGTTCCACTGTCTGACCTCATGCTGCTGTGGCTGCTGCCGTCACCTCCACACTCTGTCACTTATGTTGCCAACTGAGCTCTTAGCTTGTTTTTTTCCGGCTTTCGCTGCCATGACTTTATCAGGCTACATTCCCGCTTCAGTTTGTTGGTCAGTTTTGCCCTCTTAAGTGCCCAAGGAATTTTATAGTGAAGCGATTCTAAGAGCGGCGGCAGTCATCTGCGTGTCATACTAAAACACAACATTGTATGAAGACCAAACCAAGTTCCCTCTGCATATTTAAGTATGGCACAATGTTCTACAGCACCCTGCAGGCTCTGTGCAGCCTGGAAATAGCTGTTTTTTAATGCGATTCGGACCGAAACAAATTTTGACGGAAAATTCGGCGAAGTCACCGAATCAATTTTTTTAGAAATTTGCCCATCTCTACCCGTCTTCCAATCGCGCATAGGGGTATGCTGCTGCAGCTATGGAAGACCCTGGAGGATTGCCGAGGAAGGACGGGGTAACACAAATAATGCCATCTTCTCTTTATGTAAGGCTCTCACTTGAAGGGACACTGGTTCCATCCGAAAGTGGATAGAATCACTCAGTAGTTCACTGCTAACAGATGAAATGACCAGAGGCTGGTCTAAGCAGACCACCAGGGGGCATTACTTAGTCACCAAGGCAGCGTCCATAAAATTTCTGGCTGATCCTGAATCCAGAAAAGTGGCCACTTGGAACGAGATTCGGGAATTGGTTGTGATCTGAACCGGCAAAGTGAGATGTGGAGAGGGTTTGCTCACACCTAGGGACGCCTCTCCCATGAAGCCTAGGTGCGCGTGTTTCCCAGACATTGCGGATGAAGTGGACAACCCCTGTGGAAATTTTCAGAGTTGCCACAGTAGAGGCACAGGTTTTCCTCACGTCGTGATTGTTCTTGCAGAGTTAGGTGGGCTCTATCCACTTGCATGGCCTCTTCAGCGGCCAACTGAGAAGGCAGCAGTGGAGGCCGTATGAACACTGATGATGAGACTGGACCAATTCATGCTGTTGACAGAGCACATCCTGTCTCTCCGAGAAGCGTACAGTATGTCAATACGAGTGGTCAGATGGATAAGCTCACTTTGGGAAGATGGAAGGTCCCTGGTGGAGAGGGCATTCTTTATCTGGCTGGAGAGACCTTTCTTGAATGTGGCACATAATGCTGCATAATTCCTGTATAATTCCAAAGCCAGGGTGCAGAACTGCACTGCGTAATCTCCTACGGAGGAGTTCAATTGTCACAGGTTCAACAACGCGGTCTCAGCTGAAGATGCGCGGGCTGGTTCCTCGAAGATGCTGCGGAATTCCTGCAGGAACATAGCGAGATCAGCCGTGAACAGGTCACCTCTGTCCTAGAGAGAAGTAGCCCAGACTAGGTCTTTCCCGGAGATGAAGTTGATCATGAACGCCATCTTCGAGCTTTCAGACGGGAACTGGTTGGCCATTAGTTCCAAGTGAAGAGAGCACTGGGTGATGAAACCCCTATAGACCTGAGGGTCCCCATCAAATTTCGTCAGCATGAACAACCGGAGTTTGGGGCCGATGGTCATCACCAGGGCTGCTGCCACAGAAGGAGCCACGGAAACTAGCTGCTGCTACTGGGTGCTGCTGCATCATGGCAGATAGCTGGTTAAGCTGCTGCACCTATTGCATGATATGCTTCGACTGCTGGGCCACAATGGTGGTGAGGTCAGAGACACTTGGCAGGGGCATCTTGGTGGGATCCATGGCCGAATCGAACTGTAATAGTGGGGCTATCAAACGGCAAACTAGAGCAGTGGATCCACTGGACCACCACAAGCGGTGGTATAAGCCATGCCAGGGAGTGGAGTCTAAGTAGGTCAAGTATTCAAACCATAGCCCGGATGGGCAGGATGAACTTGCTGCGGTGGACCACTACCAGGTTGCTAGCCCTGACGTGACTTGCTTGTAGTGGCAGCCGAGGTGTAGCGTGGTACACAATTGTGAAGCAAGCTTGTAGTCGGGGACAGGCAATAAGGTCAGGACAGGCGGCAAAGGTTCGTGGTCGGTACAAAGAACTATAACGATAGTGGAACACTTCCTGTCAAGCAGCACTATCGATTCGGCAGGGAATCGAGGAAAGGGCAGGGCTTAAATAGAGTCAGCGCCTGATTATAGCAAATCACCAGGCTCTGTCCCTTTAAATTTAACTGCAGTGCCATGAGCACACAACCAACCAGCAACAGGAGCGCGTTGAGTAGGGGACGGAGCTGCGAGTGCGCCTGCAGCCAAAGGTCCGGGTCGTGGCACCACTCGTGGCAGACGCAGCGGGACCCTTGGGTCACAGGGACACCCGTTACATTAATCAGTCAGACTCTAACCTCTCCAACATGGGCAAGACCAAAGAGCTTTCTAAGGATGTCAGGGACAAGATCGTAGACCTGCACAAACCTGGAATGGTCTACAAAACCTTAAATAAGACGCTGGGGGAGAAGCAGACAACTGTTGGTGCAATAGTGAGAAAACGGAAGAACTACAAAATGATTATCAATCAACATCGATCTTGGACACCATGCAAAATCTCATCTTGTGGGGTATTGTTGATCATGATAAAGGTGAAAGATCAGCCTAAAACTACACGGGGGTAACTTGTTAATGATCTCAAGGCAGCTGGGACCACAGTCACCAAGAAAAACCATTGGTAACACATTACGTCGTAATGGTTTAAAATCCTGCAGTGCCCACGAGGGGGGCTCAAGAAGGCACATGTGAAGTTTTCCAATGAACAACTGGATGATTCTGTGAGTGATTGGGAAAAGGTGAGATAAGACAAAAATTGAGCTCTTTGGAATTAACTCACCATGTTTGGAGAAAAAGAAATGCTACCTATGACTCAAAGAACATCATCCCCACTGTCAAGCATGGAGGTGGAAACAGTATGTTTTGGGGGTGTTTTTCTGCTAAGGGCACATAATTACTTCACCGCATCAATAGGAGAATGGATGGAGCCATGTACTGTCAAATCCTGAGTGATAACCTCCTTCCCTTCACCATGTCATTAAAATTGGGTCGTGGCTGGGTCTTCCAGCAAGACAATGACCAAAAACATACAGCAAATGCAACAAAAGGAGTGGTTCAAAAAGAAGCACATTAAGGTCATGGAGTGACCTAGCCAGTCACCAGACCTTAGTTCCATAGAAAACTTATGGAGGGAGCTGAAGCTCTGAGTTGCCAAGAGACAGCTTCAAAATCTTAATGATTTAGAGATGGTCTACAAAGAGGAGTGGACCAAAATTCCTCCTGACGTGCACAAACCTCATCATTAACTACAAAAAACATCTGACTGCTGTGTTTTCCAACAAGGGTTTTGCCACCAAGTATTACGTCTTGTTTGCCAGAGGGATCAAATAGTTATTTCTCACTGCAAAATGCAAATAAATTTATATGATTTATACAATGTGATTTTCTGGATTTTATTTTGGATATTATATCTATCTATCAATGTTAAAATTAACCTACCCTTAAAATTATAGACTGTTCATGTCTTTGTCAGTGGGCAAACTTACACAATCAGCAAGGGATCAAACTATTATTTCCATCACTGTATGTACAAATACAGTCAAGATTCGTTACACGTCGATTGAGGTGATCCCACAAATGCTTAATTTGATTCAAGTCTGAGGAATTAGGGGGACAGACTAGTGCTTGGGAATGTTAGCCCTCTTTCAAACAATATTGGACAGTTTTTGCTGTTTGATATGTCAAATTGTTTTGCTGGAAGATACCATCGGCCCCAAGGAAGACAATCAGCATGTATGGATGTATGTAATCTGCAAGCATGGATTTATACTTAAATTGGTCAAGCATACCTTCCACATGGATGAATGATCCCAGAGAATGTCACAAACACATTTGCAGACCATAATGCTTTCATCAACAGCTTGTGTTCTTCCACTATTCCTTTTGTTCTCTTATATCTCTCACCTGATACACCAATGTCTACCTAATTGATAAAGCAGAAAACATGACTCATCAGAAGAAGCAACTTTTTGCCATATAGAAGAGGTGCAATTTTGATACTGCTGTGAAAATTGAAGCCTTTTCTGCACATGCAACTTAATTAGCAGAGGTGCAGTGACCATGTGTCTGCTTCAGAGCCCCAAACACAGTAGGATTCACTATACACACATCAGATAGCCGCAGTGGCTTGCGGTACTTTGCAGTTTTATAGCGGTGCCACACTGACGATACACCATCACCATACTGGCATGCGGACAGCTCACAAACTGGAATTAATATACCCATCAAGTCGATTCATGTCATGTGACTTACCTCATAAACTACGCGCTGTCATAGAAAGTGGTCATAATAATGTGACTCAACTGTGAGTATATAACATTACCGTTCATGGCAGAGGTGACCAGTAATTGTTATGTATGCAATGCAGAATTATTGGTTGCTATGATGAAAACCTTCAAATGTCATTTCAAAAAAAGTTACACACTTCCTGCAGCTGTTTGTATATTGTAACTGTGCACAAAACGCATGAAAGGCAAGTTCACCTTTTCAAGGGCAGCAAACTATAGCGACATGGTTAGGATGCTATAATCTGATATGGATATGAACATGCTGTCTTTGCATATTGACAGATGTTATTCAGTTACATTACATTTTTGTTGGAAATTATATTATAAAAGATTTACTTTTTTCTGAACTAGGCACCTTGTTGCTGGTACAAATAGGGTCTCTCATGTACAGGATAATGTGACTACTAAGGAAGAGCTTGTTTTCACCTGAGGAACGGTACCAACAAAACAACCAGTAGATACACAAAGAGAAGATGTCCCATGTTGAGAACAAATAGAGGTATTGAGTTTGGACAAGCTATGGATGTGCAGAAGTAGGTAAGAGGTGCCACAGTTAATAGGATTAAAAGGCAAATTTTAAATATCGTCAACCCTGCAGTTAAGGATAGTAAAGATGATCTTGAAGTGCATCTTGGCACCAAAGAGTTGTATCAAAAATATATATTTTCAGTACAGAGGAAATTCCAAAATGTCACCAGGACCTTGGCCCAAAAATAAGTTCAGTTATCTTTTTAGAGACATTTTAAAGTCTGTAATCAGAAAAAGCAAGGCATGCTAAAGCTCAGATTCCAATGCATTGCTTACAATAACAGGGGTGTTAAATAGTGTTGATCAAACTGTTCTAGAAAAGTTAAGTTTTAGTAGAAATTCTTGAATTTTTAGAACTTGAATCGAACATTTTACTGTTCGTTCGAGTAAAGTTTTTGTTCTAGTTCGACACACCATTTTTAGTTTAGTTTTCAGCAGCTTTCTGCACTTTTGGCAGTCCTCCAATCACCTTTCTGCACTTCTGGTGGCAATCCAATCAGTGCAGAGCACAGAGAAGTGGCAAAAAACATCATCGCTTAGGTGTCGGGCTCTCATTGGTGCAAAAAATAAATGCCCATTTTTATTATTTACTGTATTGCTTTGTGAACGCCTTTTCACCCCTCTGACTATACAGAGCCTTAGTTGATAGTTTTTTCCTTCCTAGACATCAAAAAAGGGGGGTTTTGGGTATTGCGGTTGCATTTTTCCCCACACCCAGAAGCAGTTTTTGGGCGACTTTGCAGGCGCACAAATTTCTAACCTTATAACAGGGAAAATTTTATACAGGGTTTGGATTTGAAAATCAATTTTGGCCCCAAAATTTTCAGTTTTTGCAGTTTTGGGGGTTTCATAATGGATTAAACGTCATCCCCAAAAATCCCCCTATTGGCTTTTGGGGCCCCCTCGGATGCTGGCCCCATAGCAGTGCAAAGCTGCCCCCTCCTTTAGCTACACCCCTTGCAAGCTGTTCTCATTTTTTTCATTTACCAAAAAAGGGGAAAAGTATTTTAGCCTCTAAATTTTTTTTTATGTCACTTTTAAGCCAAATTTTCTTCACTAAAATTGTTCCAATATTTTAGTTTACGTTACGGATGGTTAAAAAAACAGCTTCTCCTCACCTAAAGGTATAAAAATTAACCAGAACCTCCCAAACTTTATGGGTTCAAATTTATTTCAAAAGAACCTCGAACCAAAACAAAGCTCAAGGTTCTAATTGAAGAGAATTTTTACTGCTCGGGTCATCCTTTTGTTAAACTTAAAACACAAAATCCGAACAGGGAACTTTAAGCTACACACAAAAAAAAATCATATATTTTTCCTTGGGTAACGAAAATAAAGAAAAAACAGATTTTTCTGATTTAATTTTTTTTAACCCCCATATTTTTATTTTATTTTTTTAAAACCATCAGGACCCCTTCTGTAGTCTTTAATTTGATTTCGGGCCCTTACAGTTTTATTTCAATTTTTAATTTGAAACCCATGGAGGTCCCTCGCTCCCCATTGGCCAAATAACGGGGCCTCTTTTAAAATTTGCCAATCAAGAGTGCGCCAAATTTCTTTTTCCCCCAAAACCTATGAGAAAGACTCGCGCTTTTGATGGCTAAGCTGGACGAGCCCCCCCCGCTTCAATCAATCAGCTCGTTTCTGCATTTTTACTGTATTTTGAACTGTCCCTGCCTTGAATATGATTGGTCAATTTTTCTCCATAGGATTTAATGGGACATTGTCGCTCCTCTTCTGATTGGTCAATTCTCCTCCATAGGTTATAATGGACATTGTCGCTCCTATTCTGATTGCTGGTTTATGCCGACCAATGAGAATAGCTTTAAAAAATTTGAATTTTCTGTATTTCCCGGCGATTCTCTCTATTGCAATTACCTATGTAGCGCCGGTCTCGGCGACTAACGCTTTGTTCGGGTTTTTAACTGTTTTATTTGTAAAGAAGGGATCGGCTCTTTATCTGAGAATGTTTTACACTTAATAAAAATAATTTTTTTATTAATACTTCATGCCTCACGGCGCTGAGCGCCGAGATTTCAGAGCGCCCATCTCTCCATAGACTATAATGGGAGAAGTAGCTCGCGCTCTGATTTGGGTGGGAAAATTTCCCAAACCACCGCTAGCTCAGCCAATCAGCTCTTTTCTGTCTTTTTACTGTATTTTAAACTGTCCCCGCCTTTGATTCTGATTGGTTCAAACTTCTCCATAGATATAATGGGACTTTGTCGCTCCTATTCTGATTGGTTAATACTCCTTCATAGGTTAGAATGGGGCCCCTGTCGCTCCTATTCTGATTGGTCCAAACTTCTCCATAGAATAATGGGGCTTTGGGCGCTCCTATTCTGATTGGCTGGCTTCTGCCGACCAATGAGAATAGCTTAAACAATTTGAATTACTGTATTTCCCGGCAATTCTCTCTATTGCAATTCCCTATGTAGCGCCGGTCTCGGCGACAAACGAGTTGTTCGGGTTTTTATCTGCTTTATTTGTAAAGAATGGTTCGGCTTTTTTATCTGATAATGTTTTTCACTTTATAAATTTGATTTTTTTATTAATACTTCATTTCCGCAACGGCGCTGAGCGCCGAGATTTCAGAGCGCCCATCTCTCCATAGACTATTTAAAGGGAGAAGTACTCGCGCTCTGATTGGCTGGGATATCCAAGCCACCGCTAGCTCAGCCAATCAGCTCTTTTCTGTCTTTTTACTGTATTTTAAACTGTCCCGCCTTTTTAATTTTGGGTTGGTCCAAACTTCTCCAAAAGGATAAAATGGGACTTTGTCGCTCCTATTTGTTGGTTAATACTCCTTCATAGTAGTGGCCCCGTCGCTCCATTCTGA
>JAODAL010083724.1:0-11146 GCA_025379985.1 Phyllomedusa bahiana
GTTGTGGCTAGCCAATCAGTGCACAGCATGGGGGGGTGGGATCAGAAACATTACCCATGATGGTGTAGGAATCTCATTGGCTCCTATAATCACATGACCGTCTTATGTGTATGTCACTGTATTTCCTGTTGAACGCCATTTCCACCTTACTCTCTGCAGTGAACATACTGCTGCCTCTGTGTGTGCTTGTTTGCTAGCATTTTCTAGCAATATTACACAGGAAAATATGCTAGTTAGATTACTCAGTGGGGGACAGCTAGCTTAGAGAATGATTCACATCAATAGTTAGGGAGTTAGAGAGTTTTGTATAGATATTCCATAAAAAACATTCTGTTTATAATCCTATTTACCCATTGCAAAGTATAGGCATTTAAGACCACTTGATTTGCTTTCAGGGTTCTTCCATAAAACCCCATTTAATGGATATTCCATAGAAAAAATATTGATCTTTTTAATATTTATATTTTTGAACATGGAGCGAACTAAATGTGATAAGCGAGCAAGGAGGGGCATTGGACATGGAGCTAGAGGTAAGAGACAAGTTGTTTCTTCCAGTGCTCCGGACAACACACTAGTGAGCACATCGTCAGTTGCAGGACCATCAGGCCTGACATCGCTTGGTCGGTTCCCTATGCGTCTCATTACTGAAGATCGGCGCTAATCCGTTCTTCAGTCGTTAACACAACCTGCATCCAGCAGTTTTACCTTCTCTTCTTCTCAGTCAAGGGCACAAATGTCATCATCAGTCCAACCTGAAGGCCAAATGTCACCCAATAAACAGACCGCTCTAGATAATCCATATTCTGAAGAGTTCTTTGATGACAAATGCGGTTGGGTCAGAAGGCATTTCAAAAGATCAAGAGGCCAAAGAGAATGATTTGGTCTGCTCTGACACCCAATCGCTGATGCCCTCAGAGGAGGAGAAGGAAGCTGGTCCATCGGCAGAAATATCAAGCGGTCAGCAGTGCCTTGCAGTGCCTGTGGCTTCTAGCCCGCAGTTTGAGCATGAAGACTGTAAGGAAGAGAAAGTCACCTGTGATGATGATGACATTGCGGCTCCAACATGGTCTTTTGAGCAGCAGCTGGAGAGCGCATCATCAGTGAAGGAGGAGGAGGATGATGGGGTAGTGTCAGTGCGGATCCGGCTGCAGAAAGGGAGAGGGCAATTGTACTAGTCCGCTGAAATTAATCTGCCAGCCATGGTCAGTGGTGGCAGCGGGAACACCGCTGCTAGGTTTTCACTGTCAAAAAAGGTCCAGGACCAGTGAAGCATGGGCCTTTTTTGATGAAGCCTCAGATTCACCAACCGACGTCATATGCCGGCTTTGCTTTCAACGCATCAGTAGAGGAAATAATCTAAAGAATGTAACCACCATCAGCATGAACAGGCACATGCATTTAAAGCATGAATTGCTGTGGAAGAATCACTTGGAGAAAAAAGGCCACGCAGGTCCTAGGCTTCCAACCACCTTCCAACCACCATGTTATGCCTCCGCCACTTCCAAGTCCAAGCAGTCCTCTGCTGCCGATGTGCTGGAGCAGCATGAGTAAGCACCATACCCAGTTCCAGACACTGTCGGCCTATTCCCACCACCAGCAACACAGTCTACACCTTTCCCTACCACCAGTCTGACCTGCATGCCGTACAACAACCAGTCCACCAGTCAGCCTTCTATGTACCAGGTGTGGGAGCATAAGAAATGCTTTCACCCCAGCCATCCCAAAGCCAAAAGCCTGAATGTCGGCATTGCCAGACTCTTGGTCTTGGAAATGTTGCCTTTCTGCCTGGTGGACACAGATGGATTCCGCCACGTCATAGCCCTGGCATAACCCTAATATCAGATGCTGAGCAGGCATTTCTTTGCCAGAATAGCTGTCCCTGCCCTAGCCCGCCACATTGCGGAAAAGATCTCTAGCGTGTTGGCTGCATCTGTATCCACCAAAGTCCATCTCACTACAGACAAATGAACTAGTAAGCATGGTCAAGGGCATTACATCTCACTGACTGCTCACTGGGTCAGTTGTGTGGATGACAGTGCCTCTGGGGATGACAGGTCTCATGCTCAGTGGACACTCTTTCACACTGCTGGGATGGTGCAGAGTCTAGATCCACAATCTCAAAGGGTTGCATCATGTCCCAAGAGAAACCAAGCAGTTCTGAAATTAATGTGTCTTCAAGACAGTCAACAAACAGGTCAACAGCTGTGGACGGCTCTGCGCACTCAGACCGACCAGTGGCTGGGTGCTAATAACCTCGCGCCAGGCTATGTGGTGTGCAACAAAGGTAGATATCATCTTGCCACCCTTAGGATCGGTAGACTTACACACATCTCTTGCCTGACACACGTCATTACTACTTCCTATTTTTTTAACAAATATGTCGCCCCTTTTCGATTGGGTCCCGTGACAGAAATCCTGCCCGTAGTGCCATGTTGGCACCCCTGGCAGTAGCAGCCACTTTGGGGCCCTGCATCTTGAGGTGTACCAAAAGCCCTTTTGGCACTTAAGAAGACACCGGTATTGGAAATGGCACTTGTTAACTGGCACAGGTGCCTATAGGGCAGTACTCCCCGTTAGGGACCCTAATCAAAAAGGGGCCCAGTGATATGTTAAAAAATAGGAACTAGTAATGGGTGAGGGCCCCATCTGATTTAGCTGCATGGGGCCCTGAAATGGTTAATTGATGACTAATGGCAGCCCTGGCTACCACTGCACCCTAAATTACTACGGCCCTGCCAGCTGAACCTCCATATTCCCCGTTGGGATGTTCTTCTTGCTGCCACCACATATATGACATTTTCTTGGGCCCTGGTGAAAAAAGTGATAGGGGGCTCCTGCCAGTTACCATGTGTCATTTCTAAGACCGGCATTTTCTTATGTGTCAAAGGGATCCTGTAGCAGCTGCTACCACTGCATCTCATATAGATATGCAGTCCTCATCTTTTCAGTTAGCCATAGAAAGGAGTGAATTATTTTAGCCTGTGAATTTTTTTCTGTGACTCTTAGAGCCAAATTGTCGTCACTAAGTTGTTCCATGTATTCATTTTACTCTTATGGAAGGTAATTGCGGCTTCTCCTCACCTGTGTTAGTATAAAAATGAACCTGAACATCATCTCCCAATGACTTTAATGGGGTTCGGCCCGAATTTCTAAAAATTTAGGGTTTGGGCCGAACTCGAATTTTTTAGTGCTCGCTCATCTCTAATAACAATATAATTTAATAGTTTGGCTTGTTATGGCTGAGGAAATTACGTCTATGTTTTGCACTGTTTTACTTTTGATATGTACAGTAATAAAGAGAAATGTGAAAATGAAAAGATATTTTTTTTTATTAGGAATTTTCTTATTTTTTACTTTTTAATATTTTATTGAATTTTTGTTAGAGTTACATTTTAGTCTTGAACCCTAACATAGTACACTAATGTATTGTGGTATATTATGGTTTTCAGAACACCAGGATGCCTGTCAGCATTAGGCTTAGAACACAGATATATAAAAACATGGACAAACAATTTCTAACTGTGGTAATTCCATAACCATCACTAAAGTTAGTATATCATATACTGTTGTAGATATATTTTCTCACCTTGACGTTAAAAGCTTTTATACACTGATCACTATTATTCATTATTGTTACATAATATGTAAAAACAGGGGTTCATAATCTGTAAAGGCTTTGATAATATTCCCTTTAAACTTTAATTTATATTTGATCAAACAGAAAAATAGATATCTTAAATAAAATCTAACGTCTTTACATATCTATACAACAGTTTCCCATTCTTGCTATGACAAACGTAGAATTGTAATCATTTATCTGTCTTTTATAAAATACAAACTTGCATCATGGCTTTTTTATTTTTTATTCTTTACCTAAAACAGATTTTGTTTTCATATGACCAAGAAGTTTGACATTTTGACATTGAAATGTCATGAGTTCATTCTTCCTTTAGGTTCAGTTATTCTTTAGGCAATATATTTTCATTAAGTTGTAGTCATCCTACATTCCCATTGCTCTGATTATAAATGGAGCAAATGTACTCGGCTTGAAATATAAATAACATAGGTCACTAATAGCTGTACTTACAATAGACTAAATTGACTTTACTCAATCATATTATGTGAGATACTTCCTTCTCTAGAGCTTTGAGTTTAAAATATTTAAAAGAATAGAGAAAACAGCCAGTATATGCTGAGGCACAAAGCTCTTCTTTCCTCTGTTATAAGGAATCTGGCCTTTATGACCACAAAACTGCGACTGGAAAAGTAACTGAATTCTTAAGGTCCATTTTTATTTTTTTAGTGTTTGAGTTTACTAAAATGTTTTAAAATTTTCACATATTTTAAAATCAGTTAAGATTCAATATGCTGAATTTTTTTTTTTGTTTGGGAAGAAGAGGAAACTTAATACTCTTCTATGTTGATGTGAAGCTCTGGAGGCCTATCTATACAATATTTTATAGAACTGACAAAAGTTATGTAATACCTCAGTAGTGGGTATTGCACGTTGTAAGGTTGAGTTAGTAATGCATTCTCGCTACGGTGTATTATTATTTGTGTGTAATGTTTATATAGTGTTATGCATCTTAAAGAAACTATTGAACTAATGAACCACACATCACAAGTTCCAACACGTGCAGTTAAAACCAGAAGTTTACATACACTGTATAAAATGACACATGTGCATGTTTTTCTCACTATCTCACATGAAATCTGAATAAGCCTTTCCAGTTTTAGGTCAATTAGGATTACCAAAATTATTTACATTAGCTAAATGCAGAGTAATGAGAGGATTACTATGCCTTTAAACAAATTGGTACAGCCCATATGATGATGTAATTGGAAGCTTTTGATAAGTTTATTGGCAACAACTGATTTAATTAGAGACATACCTTTGGATGTTTTTTTTATGCACACCAGAAACACAATGCTTCTGTGTGTAACATCGTGGGAAAGTGTAAAGAAATCAGCCAAGATATCAGCAAGAGAATTGTGGACTTGCGTAAGTCTGGATCATCCTTGGGTATAATTTTCAGCTACCTGAAAGTGGCTCGTTCATCTATACAAACAATTACACACAAGTACAAACAAGATGGGAATGTCCAGCCATCGTACCGCTCAGGAAGGAGATGGGTTCTGTGTCTCAGAGATGAACGTGCTTTGGTCCAACATGTGCATATCAACCAAAGAACAGAAGAAAAAGACCTTGTGAAGATGGTGGCAGAAGCTGGTAAGATTATGTCAATATCCACAGTGAAACGTGTACTGTATCAAAATGGGCTGAAAAGCCACTTTGCCAGGAAGAAACCATTACTCCAAAAGAAACAGATAAAAGCCAGATTAATGTTTGCAAATGCACACAGGAACAAAGACCTACATTTTGGGAGACATATTCTGTGGTTTGATGAAACTAAAATTGAACTGTTTGGCCATAATGACCATTGTTACGCTTGGAGGAAAAAGGAGAAGCTTGGAACACCATCCCAACTGTTAAACATGGGAGTGGCAGCATCAAGTTCTGGGATTATTTTGCTGCAGGAGGGAAAATATATGGCATCATGAGGAAAGAAGATTACTGAAGAACATCTCAAGGCATCAGCCACAAAGTTAAAGCTTGGGCAGAAATGGTTCTTCCAAATGGACAATGACCCAAAAGCATATTCCCAAAAATGGTTAAAAAGGGGGGTTAAGGAAAACCAAGCCAATATTTTGGAGGGGCCCATCAAAACCCAAAGTTTTTGGAGCGATTATTATCGCCCAAGTGAAATCGGCCGGTATTTAAATTGATGGATTTTGTCAAACACCGCGTTTAATTAAGGTTAAAATCTGGCCCCATCTTTTAAAAATTTTCGCCCCCATTTTCGGCGCTTCCTGTCTTTTTGGGGGCCAGCAAATCAGCTTACAGAATAGAGCAGGGTGAGATTGGGGTGCGACGTCAGCCCTAGGATGTGAATATTTGCAAATTGGGGGAAAAATCACATGACCTCGTTTCATAGAACACCCTTCCTGTTCATGATCGTGTGTGCCCAGCGTCTCATGGGCAGTGGGCCCTTGCGCTCCCCCTCTGTCCAAAACAGCTCAGAAAACGCCAGGGGGAAATTTTTCCCAAATTTTTTCACAGGGGACAGCTCACTTATAGCTGTGACCCCTTAAAACCCTTATTTTTAGATCAGAGTTTTTGCAGATTTTAGGTAGTTAGGCGGGAAAATTTTTTAAAGGAGCATTACCGCTGTAAAGTCAGGGGGTTGGGGCAGGGGGGGGGGGGGCCCAGGGGGGGTGAGCACAGAAAAACCCTCTAAAAAAGGTACTGGATATTTTTCAGCCAAAACTTTGTTTAGACTTTGAAATTGCCTTATATTAGGATACAGATTTTTTAAAGTAACTGCAGGTCTATTTTTTTAGGTAAAAAACTCCACTTTTATTATCAGTAAAATTTTCGGGATGGGTGTTCTTTTTAAATTTTTGCCCAGTCCAGCTTTGTTGATATGGGAAACCTTGTTTTTAAAATTTTGAATCCAGCAATTTTTAAAAGTTCCTTTAGGTTTTTTGGTCCCAAAAAATACCTTTTATTACCCCGAATACATTCAGATACGTTTTTTTTTTCACTTTGGTGCAGGCCATTTTTGTTGATAAGCCCCCCTTTGCAGTTAAATTTTGAATCCAGAACTTTGTAGTCCCCCCCACAGGTAAAATTTGATAGGGGGGCCAAAAATCCCTTTTTTTACCCGTAACATTTCAGACAGGTTTTTTTTTCATTTTGGTTTCAGTAAAGGGCTTTGTTTTAAAAGCTATTTTGGTTTTAAAATTTTAAATTTAAGAAATTTTTGTAGTCACCACAGGTGAATTGATAGGTCCCAAAAAAAAATACCGTTTTAAAAAACCCCGTATAAAAATTTCAGACAGGTGTTTTATTCATTTGGGGGCAGTCAAGTTTTGAAAATGGGGACCCTACCCCTTTAAATTTTGGGAATTTACAGCAATTTTGAAGTCCCCCACGGGGAAAATTAAATAGGGGGGCCAAAATCCCTGTTTATTATCTGTTTACATTTCAGAAAAGGGTTTTTTTTTCATTTTTGGTCAGTCAAGCTTTTTTGAAAGAGATCCTTTGCAGTTAAAATTTTGAATACGGGAAATTTTTGTAGTCCCCAGTAAATTTGAAAAGGTTTTGCCAAAAATCCCGTTATTTCCGTATACTTTCGACAGGTTTTTTTTTTTCACTTTTGGTCAGTCAAGCTTTGTTGATAGAGCTACTTTGCATAAAAATTTGAATACGGGCCTTTTTGTAGTCACCACAGGTAAATTTGAAAATTTTTTGGCCCCCCAAAAAATTTTCCCTTTTTTATTATCTGTAAAACTTTCAGACAGTGTTTTTTTCCACTTTTGGTCAGTCAAGCTTTGTTGAAGAGCTACTTGCATTTAAAATTTGAATACAGAAATTTTTGTAGCCCACCACGGGTAAATTTGGGATGGTCCCAAAAAATCCCGTTTTTTTAATCCGTATACTTTTTAGACAGGTGTTTTTTCCTTTTTTTTTTTTTTGGTCAGAAAAGTTTGTTGATAGAGTACTTTGAAAGTTAAATTTGAATACAGAAATTTTTTTGTCACCACGGGAATTGATAGGTGCCAAAACCCGTTTATTATCCTTAAACATTTAGAAAGGTGTTTTATTCACTTTTTGGTCAGTAAAGTTTTGTTGTTAGAGGTATCTAGCACTTAAGTTTGAATACGGGCAATTTTGTAGTCCCCACGGGTTAATTGATGGGCCCCCAAAAAAACTTTTTTATTACCCTGAATACATTCAAAAAAGTTTTTTTTCATTTTTTGGTCAGCCCAAGCTTTGTTGATAAGATACTTTGCATTTAAAATTTTAATACACCCAATTTTGTAGTCACTACAGGTGAATTGTTTAGGTCCCCAAAAAATCCCGTTTATTTCCGTATACTTTTCAGACAGGTTTTTTTTTCACTTTGGTCATTTTAAAGTTTTGGGGTGATAGAGCTTTTTCCCTTTAAAATTTTTGAATACAAAATTTTTGTAGTCACCACGGGTTTGAATTGATAGGTGCCAAAAATACCTTTTATTATCTGTAAACTTTTCATATTTTTCATTTTTTCATATTTTGAAAGGGGTTTAAAAAAAAAACAAGTCGCATCTAGTTCACCCTTTTGGGGTGCTAAGGTTTTTTGACCCGGGGAAGGCAAAAACCGCCAATGGGGTTTGGGAAACCCAATTTGGTCCTCATTTTGGGGAAAAAAATTCCCTTTCCTGACTCCAATTGGCAATAAAAAAAATCCTGGATCAATGACCCCTCTCCTAAACCCTAGCACTATAACTTGTTATATTTTTACGCTCCCCGAAAATTTCATCCAAACCCTTTTTTGGGTGCAAAAAAGGAAAAACCCAGTTCCACTTTTGGTCGTCAAGCTATGTTGATAGAGCTACTTTGCATTAAATTTTTAATACAGCAATTTTGGGAGTCCCCCAGGTGAATTATAGGTGGGCCCAAAAAAACCGTTTTTATTGTATAATTTCAGACGGTTTTTTTTCCAAATTTTGGTTAGTCAAACCTTTTTTTGATAGAGCTACTTTTCATTAAAATTTGAATAAAAGCAATTTTGTAGTCACACAGGGGAATTGATAGGTGCCAAAAATTTCCCTTTATTTTTTTCCCTATACATTTCAGCAGGTGTTTTTTCACTTTTGGGCAGTCAAAATTTGTTGTAGAGGGTACTTTTCAGTTAAATTTTAATACAGCAATTTTGTAGTCACCCCAGGGGAATTGATAGGTGCAAAAAAACCGTTTATTATACGTATAAAATTCAGAAAGGTGTTTTTTTCACTTTTTGGGCAGTCCCAAACTTTGTTATAGGGGGTATCTAGCCCCTTAAGTTTGAATCAGCAAAATTTTTTAGTCACCACAGGTGAAAAATTTATAGGTGCCCCAAAAAAAATGTTTTTAAACTGTATACATTTCAGACAAGTGTTTTTTTCACTTTTTTTGGGCAGTCAACTTTGTTGATTGAGAATACTTTGCAGTTAAATTTGAATACAGCAATTTTTTAGTAAATACAGGTGAATTGATAGGTGCCCAAAAAAAAGTTTATTATTTCCCTATACTTTTTAGACAGGGTTTTTTTACTTTTGGTCAGTCAAGCTTTGTTGTTTGGGCTACTTTTTCAGTTAAATTTTAAAACAGCAATTTTTTAGTCCCACAGGGAATTGAAGGGGGCCCAAAAAAACCGTTTATTAATGTATACCTTTCAGAAGGTGTTTTTTTTCCCCTTTTGGTCATCAAGCTTTGTTTATAGAGCTACTTTGCAGTTAAAAATTTTAATACAGCAATTTTTTGTCACCCCAGGTGATTTTATAAAGGGGGCCAAAATACCTTTTTTTTATCTGTAACATTTCAGACAGGGGGTTTTTTTACTTTTGGTCAGTCCCAAAATTTGGGTTTAAAGCTACTTTGCAGTTAAAATTTTAATACAGCCCAAATTTTTTTAGCACCACCGGTGAATTGAAGGGGGCCCCCAAAAAAAACCCTTTTTTAACCGAAAACAATTTTTAGACAGGGGGGGGGGGGTTTTTTTCACTTTTTGGTCAGTCCCAAAAAAATTTTTGTAGGGGTACTTTTGCAGTTTTAAAAATTTTAAAAACAGCAATTTTTTTAACACCACAGGGAAAATTTATAGGTGCCAAAAATACCGTTTATTATCCGTATACATTTCAGACCGGTGTTTTTTTTAATTTTGGTCAGCAAGCTTTGTGTTTGAGGTTCTAGCACTTAAATTTGAATACGGGAATTTTGTAGTCACCCCAGGTGAATTTATAGGGGCCAAAAATACTGTTATTATCTGTATACATTTCAGGGCAAAAATGTTTTTTTCACTTTGGGCAGTTTAAACTTTGTTGATAGAGTACTTTGGGAGTTAAAATTTTAATTTTCAGCAATTTTTAGTCACTACAGGTGAATTGGTAGGGGCCAAAAAAAAACCCTTTATTATCCCTATACTTTTCAACAGGGGGTTTTTTTTTACTTTTTGGTTCCAGTCAAAACTTTGTTTTAAGATTAAATTTTCAGGTTTTTTTTAAAATTTTAATACAGCAATTTTTTTAGTTTACCACAGGTAATTGAAAGGGTTTTCCAAAAAAAACCGTTTATTAAACTGTATACATTTCAGACAGGGGGTTTTTTCCCCTTTTGGTCAGTCAAGCTTTGTTGAAGAGCTTTCTTTGCAGTTAAAAAATTTTAATACAGCCCAAATTTTTAGTCCCCCCCAGGGGAATTTTTAGGGGCCCAAAAAACCCCTTTTTTTATCCGTATACATTTCCCGACAGGTGTTTTTTTCACTTTTGGTCAGAAAGCTTTGTTGATAAGCTACTTTGGGAGTTAAATTTGAAAAACAGCAATTTTTTAAAATTTAACCCCAAAAGGGGGAATTGATAGGGGCCAAAAATACCGTTTATTATCTGTAAACATTTTAGAAGGTGTTTTTTTCACTTTTGGTCCCCGTAAAACTTTTTTGGGTAGAGCAAATTTGGGGGAGTAAAATTTTAATACAGCATTTTTTAGTCACCACAGGTGAATTGATAGGTGCCAAAAAAACCGGTTTTTTTAAAACCGTTTTACATTTTTAGACAATTTTTTTTTTTCACTTTTGGGTCAGCAAAGTTTGTTTATAGAAACTACTTTTGAGTTAAATTTTGAATACCGCAATTTTGTAGTCACCACAGGTGAATTGGTAGGTGCCAAAAAAAACCCTTTATTTTCCGTATACAAATTTTAGGGCCGGGGTTTTTTTCACTTTTGGTCAGTCAAGCTTTTTTGGGGAGAGGGACCTAGCACTTAAATTTCAATCCAGCAATTTTGTTTTTGATTTTGGGATTTGAGAATTTCTGTGATTTGCCCTCTTTTTAAAAAGAGACTTTTTTAAAAATCTTCCTTTCCTTTTTTCCCAAAAATTTTAAAAATTTCTTTAAACAAAGGAACAAATTCAGGGGGTAAGCGAGCAAACAGGGGGGTTTGGACATGGAGGTAAGGGACAAAAGAAGGTCTCCTTCCCGTGCTGGCGGGCAACCGCATGCCAGCGGGCGTCAGTTGCAGGATGTCAGGCCTGTCATCGCTGGGTCAGGGCCCCGTGAATTTTCC
>JAODAL010083725.1:0-11145 GCA_025379985.1 Phyllomedusa bahiana
TCCCCACTGAAAAAGACTGAACGCTATTTTTTTAAGGGTGGGTTAATTTTAACTTTGAGAGACAGAAACCCAAAATTAATCCAGCAACATTTGTCCCTTCTAAACAGTGTCTTACTTATGGTTTTGTAGCCCATTCCAGCTTTGTGCAGGTCAAATGATCTTGTCCCTGACATCCTTAGAAAGCTCTTTGGTCTTCCCCATGTTGTAGAGGTTAGAGTCTGTCTGATTAATTGAGTCTGTGGACGGGAGTCTTTATAAAGGTGACTATTTAGGACAGCTGTCTTTAATGCAGGTAACGAGTTGATTAGGAGCGTCTAACTGGTCTGTAGGAGCCAGAACTCTTAATAGTTGGTTGGGGATCAAATACTTATTTCTCTCAGCAAAATGCAAATAAATTTATATCATTTATACAATGTGATTTTCTGGATTTTATTTTGGATATTCTATCTCTCAATGTTAAAATTAACCTACCCTTAAAATTATAGACTGTTCATGTCTTTGTCAGTGGGCAAACTTACACAATCAGCAAGGGAGCAAATAATTATTTCCTTCACTGTACTTTTTTCATGGTATTCCATAGGATACAGATGACAGAGCCACAAAATGGGATGCGAGTGGGACCTATATTTTGAAATTTTGGTCCTTTAGTTGGATCTTTTTTGTGCAATCTTAAAATAGAATAATAAAGTACAGCGTTATCTCATAAAGCCTTGAACACACATGGAGTTATATGGAAAACAGGGGGCGAAGAAGGGAACATTATTTTGATTATTAAAGCTGCACCTGCAGGTAAGGCTATGTCCACAGGGCAGAGGGCAAAATGCACATCGGTATCTAGTTAGAATCTGACCAGTATTTTATGCTCCATTTTCGTTTTTTGTACTGGTTTGTTGTCCCTTTTTTGCTGCGGTTTTTGGCCATTCCATTGAATTGAATAATGCTATAATCCGCCCTTTTCAAATGAAATACGACCGGTTATAGAACATGTTCTAAGTTTTTTGATCGGATTTGAAATCTGACCCCAGTAAATCCAGGCTGTGTAGACTACAGCTTGGATTTTCTATTGAGGCCTATGAGGAGGTTCTACAGTCGGATTTTTGTGGATTCTAACTTAAAAAATCCAACAGTAAATCACTGTCATGTAGACATAGCCTAACAAACCTTGACAGAAGATGTGTTGCAGAATTTGGCTGGGAAAAGCCACCCACTATTTATTTTTATTTTTTTAAATGTTGCCCTTGTTCACCGGGTATAATAAATGACAGGTTACTTTATTCTGCATTTCTTTGCGATTACTTGAAAACCTAATATATTTTTTTGTTTTCATATTCTTTCACAATAAAACACATTTTTTTTTGTCAAAAATGTGTTTTTCTGTCTCCACATTCCAAAATCTGTAACTTACTATTTTTCTGTTGACCGACGTTTATGAGGACTTTTTTTTGTTGCAGAATGTGTTGTAGTTTTCATTTGTACAGTCTTGGGTACATATGACTTCAAAATTTTAAAAATTAAACTTTTATTTCTTTTTTTCTGGGAAAAAAAAAGTCCCAGTTAAGACTATATAATCCTCTGATCACTTCTATAATACACTGCAATAATCAAGTATTGCAGTGTATTATGCCTGTCAGTTATACATTATTGTAACGAAGGCAGGTAGTGGATCCGCTGGACCACCGCAAGCGATGGTGTAAGCCGTACCAGGGGACGGAGTCTAAGTAGAACCCGGTTTTCACCAGAGCCCGCCGCAAAGCGGGATGGACTTGCTGCGGCGGAGAACTACCAGGTCGTCCCACTGGCGTGACTTGCTTGCGGTGGCAGCCAAGGCAGTGCGTGGTACAGAATCGTGAGACGTAGGCGAAGTCGGGGACAGGCAAGAAGGTCAGGCAGGCGGCAAGGGGTTCGTGGTCAGGATACAGGAGCGAAGAGGTACGGTACACGGAAGTCAGACAACGAGCACTAGACGCTTTCTCTGAAGGCAGTAACGCACTAAAGATCCGGAAAAGGGTTTAACCGGAAGGAAGAGGGTTAAATAGGGTCACCTCCCACCTTAACCAATAATGGGCGTACTGGCCCTTTAAATCCCGAGAGCCGGCGCGCGGCGCGCCCAAGGCGCGGGGCACGCGGCACAGTTCCCCCCGGGCCGGTCGGGGAGGAGGGAAAGGGACTCAGGAGCGCGGGCAGGTAAGGGGGAAGCCGGGACCCGACCCGCGGGCACGGCAGGGACCGCGGGAGCCCGACGGGTGACAGCACGGGTGCGCCCGCAGCCCGGGCGGGGGGCTGCGGGACCACCCGTGACAGTACCCCCCCCCCCTAGGCCCCCTCCTCCTTCTGGTTCGGAGGAAGGTCAAGACGAGACCGCGGTCCAGGATGTTCTCCTCAGGCTCCCAAGATCTCTCCTCCGGACCGAATCCCTCCCAATCCACCAAAAATTGTCGTTTACCCCTAACTGACCTCATAGCCAAGATCTCTTTGACCGCAAATATGTTGGAGGCTACGGACTCAGGAGAGGGAGGGACAACTTTTCTGGAGAAGCGGTTCAACACGACGGGCTTCAGGAGGGATACATGAAAAGAATTAGGGATCCGCATAGTGGGAGGGAGTCGGAGCTTATACGCCACTGGGTTAATACGGCTCAGGATTTCAAAGGGGCCTAGGAAGCGCGGGCCAAGCTTGTAACTGGGGATTTTTAACCTGACATATTTGGCGGACAGCCAGACTTTGTCTCCAGGGGTAAAGGTTGGAGCTGGTCTCCTCTTTCTGTCCGCCTGGGCCTTCATACGGGCGGCAGCATGCTGCAGGGACTGACGAGTCTGCTCCCAGATGCCAGATAGGTCGTGGACCAAGGCATCCACAGAGGGAACCTCGGAGGAGGAGGGCAGAGGGAGAGGAGGGCGGGGATGCCGACCAAATACAATAAAAAAGGGAGACGCGCCTGAGGACCCTGAATCCAGTGAATTGTATGAAAATTCGGCCCAGGGTAGGAGGTCGGACCAGTCATCCTGGCGAGCAGAAACAAAGTGCCGTAAGTAACTGCCCAGAATCTGGTTGACTCTCTCTACCTGGCCGTTAGATTGCGGGTGGTAAGACGAAGAGAAGTCTAACTTCACCCGCAATCGGGAGCAGAGTGCGCGCCAGAACTTGGACACGAACTGCACCCCACGATCAGAAACGATGTGCTGGGGCAGGCCGTGCATGCGGAAGATGTGGCTAAAGAACAGGGAGGCAAGACGAGGTGCGGAAGGTAACCCGGGCAGTGGGACGAAATGCGACATCTTCGAAAACCTATCCGTAATGACCCAGATCACGGTGTTGCCCGAAGAGGATGGAAGGTCGGTGATGAAATCCATCGCCACATGGGACCATGGAACACTGGGCGTAGGCAGGGGTCGCAGTAGCCCAGAGGGGCCGTGGCGGGGCACCTTATTCCGGGCACAAGTAGCACAGGCATCCACAAAGTCCTTAATATCTTTAGCCAGTCCTGGCCACCAGTAGAACCGAGAGATCAACTGGAACGATCTACGGGCCCCCGGATGTCCTGCCAACAAGGAGCAGTGTCCCCAATTCAGGATCTTCTTGCGCAGCGATGGCCGAACGTAGGTCTTGCCAGGAGGTATCTGCCGAAGGAGAACAGGTGCTGCTGGGATCAGACGTTCCGGAGGTATGATGTGTTGAGGCTGCGGCTCCTCTCCGGTGACGTCGGATGCGCGAGAGAGAGAGCATCTGCCCTAATGTTCTTTTCGGCTGGGCGAAAATGGATCCGGGAAGTCAAATCATGAAAAAAAAAGAGACCACCGGCTTGCCGAGGGTTTGAGGCGCTGGCCGACTGGAGGTACTGAAAGATGTTTGTGATCAGTATACACCTCGAAAGGATGACGGGGCCCCTCCAGAAGATGCCGCCCCCTCTTCCAGGGCCATCTTGATAGCGAGCAATTTCGGTCCCCAATAGCAATAGTTCCTCTCTGCCGACGAGAAGGTCTTGGAGAAGAAGCCGCAGGTGACGGTTCTCCCCTTGGGACCCTTTTGAGTAAGGACAGCTCCGGCCCCCACCGAAGAGGCATCCACTTCCAGAGAGAAAGGCTTCTCAGGATCAGGGCGTGACAGAATAGGTGCGGAAGCAAAGGCTGACTTCAAATCCGAGAAGGCTCTTTCGGCCGCTGGTGGCCAACATTTGGGATTAGCCTTCTTCCTGGTGAGAGCCACAATTGGAGCCACCAGTGTAGAGAAGTGGGATATAAACTGCCGATAATAATTGGCAAAGCCCAAAAAACGTTGTATGGCTCGAAGTCCAACAGGTCGTGGCCATTGCAAGATAGCAGACAGCTTAGTGGGATCCATCTGCAGGCCTCGGTCGGAGACGATGTAACCGAGGAAAGGCAGACTGGGTTGGTGGAACACGCACTTCTCTAACTTGGCGTACAGGCGGTTGCTGCGAAGGCGTTGCAGGACCAGGCGTACCTGTGATAGATGGGTCCGGAGGTCAGGGGAGAAAACCAGAATGTCGTCCAGATACACGATGACACACGTGTAGAGCAGGTCCCTGAAGATGTCGTTTACGAACTCCTGAAAGACCGCGGGGGCATTGCACAGACCGAATGGCATTACTAGGTATTCAAAATGGCCGTCACGGGTATTGAACGCCGTCTTCCACTCATCTCCCTCACGGATCCTGATGAGATTGTATGCCCCGCGCAGGTCCAATTTGGAGAAGAACTTGGCTCCCTGTAGACGGTCAAAGAGTTCCGTAATTAGTGGCAACGGGTACCGGTTTTTTACGGTAATCTGGTTCAGGCCCGGGAGTCGATGCAAGGACGGAGAGAACCATCCTTCTTCTGTACGAAGAAAAACCCGCTCCGGCGGGTGATGAGGACTTGCGTATAAAGCCCCTTTTGCAGGTTCTCACGGATATAGTCCGGGCATGGCCTGAGTTCTCTGGGTCTGGGACAACGGGTAAACTCTACCCGTGGAGGGGCTGGTCCCAGGAAGGAGTCAATGGGACCAGTCATAGGGGCGATGAGGAGGAAGGATTCGGCCTGTTTCTCGAAAAACGTCCACGTAGTCCCGGGATTCAGCGGGGAAGACCTGGCAGGGACCTGAAAGACTGATGAGGTGGAATGGCCCGGACCGGTCGCGGAACTGAGAGACAGCGATTCTGGCAGTCGGGAGGCCCAGCGTTTGAATCTCTCCAGTTTTCCCGTCGAGGGTCGGGCATGGAGCTGTAGCCACGGAAGACCCAAGAGGATACGGAGGATGAAACCCAGGGAGGACGTAGAAGGTGATCTTCTCCTTGTGTAAGGCCCCCACGTGGAGAGACAACGGCTTGGTCACGTACCGAATGGCCTCACTAAGTAGCTCGCCACTCTCTGAGGATATCACCAGGGGCTTCTCCAGACGGGTCACCGAAGGCGATACTGGGACACCAGGGTGGCATGAATAAAGTTACCGGCGGATCCAGAGTCAAGAAAGGCGGGCACCCGAAAAGCGATTCCGGCACCCGATGAAACCTCAACCTCCATAGTAAGGCGTGGAGAGGAAGTGTTTACACCCAGGGATGCCTCTCCCGACATAGCCCCAGGTGCGGGCGTTTCCCTGCCGCTGTGGGCCCAAGCGGGCAACCATTGCGGAAGTGATCCGGGCTGGCACAGTAAAGGCACAACTTCTCTGCCCGACGGCGGGACAGCTCCTGTTCGGACAGATGTGCCCGGTCCACTTGCATGGGTTCTTCACTGGTAGGAAGTGAAAGCGGCAGCTGTGGTCTTTGGAAGACCGGGGCCCGGCGAGGCAAACGGGCGTGGTCGGGCGAGATCACGTTCCTGGCGTAGTTCCTCTTGTCGCTCGGCGAAACGAACATCGATCCGAGTGGCTAGGGGGACCAGTTTTGCTTTGAGAGGACGGGAAATTTTTCTGGCCGCTTTGAGCGTCCTTAACTCTGCCGGACAGGCCCTTTTTAAAAAATGGCACATAGGGCGGCGTCGTTCCAGGTCAGCTCCGACGCCAGGGTCCGAAAACGAACAGAGTAGTCGCCGACAGAGGAGTCACCCTGGCGAAGGTTCAGTAGAGCGGTTTCTGCCGAGGAAGCCCGTGCCGGCTCTTCAAAGACACTGCGGAACTCTGAAAGGAAAGCCTGTAGGTCCGTCTTCAACCTGGATTTGCCCCGGTCCCAAGAGGAGTGGCCCCAAGCTAAGCCTTCCCGGACAGCAACTGACCACGAAGGCCACCTTGGAGCTTCAGTGGGAAATTGGACCGGCCCATCAACTCAACGTGCATCGAGCACTGGGTAATAAATCCCCTGCACTGTTTGGAGTCCCCTTCAAACTTGTCGGGTAGTGGTAGGCGCAGCCGAGAAGTCCCAGGTGCTGGCGGGCGACCCCCACAGGAGGTGGTGTCGGCGGCTGTTGATTAGCCAGGACTGCTGCAGCATGGAGGACAACTGGTTCCGCTGCTGGGATTGTTGCCGCAGTTGATGTGACTGCTGAGCCACTATCGCCGGAGAAACCGGTTCAAAGGGCAAGGTACCTTGGCGGGATCCATGGGCCCGGATCTTACTGTAACCCAAGGCAGGTAGTGGATCCCTGGACCACCGCAAGCGATGGTGTAAAGCCTACCAGGGGACGGGGGTCTAAGTAGAACCCGGTTTTTACCAGAGCCCGCCGCAAAGCGGGAAAGGACTTCTGCGGTGGAGAACTACCAGGTGTCCACTGGCGTGACTTGCTTTGCGGTGGCAGCCAAGGCAGTGCGTGGTACAGAATCGTGAGACGTAGGCGAAGTCGGGACATGAAGAGGTCAGGGCAGGCGGCAACGGTTCGTGGTCAGGATACAGGAGCGAAGAGGTACGGTACACGGAAGTCAGACAACGAGGCACTAGACGCTTTCTCTGAAGGCAGTAACGCACTAAAGATACGGCAAAGGTGACCCGGAAGGAAGAGGGTTAAATAGGGTCACCTGCTAGCCTTAACCAAAATGGGCGTACTGGCCCTTTAAATCCCCGAGAGCCGGCGCGCGCGCGCCTAAAAGGCGCGGCACGCGCACGCCGGCCGGTCAGGAGGACGGCAGGCCTCAGGAGCGCGGGCCGGTAAGGGGGACGCCGGGACCCGACCCGGGGCACGGCAGGGACCGCGGGAGCCCGACGGGTGACAGCACGGGTGCGCCGCAGCCCGGGCGGGGCTGCGGGAACCCCCCGGACAATTATGAGGCACTGCCATTCAATGGCCCAGACTTTCAGTGACTTTCTATTGACTTTAAAATAACATCTGTTTCCAGAGTTTTTAACCTGAAAAAAAGCTAATAAATACAATAAGAAAAATGGCATAAAAACACAGTGTTGGACTATGTACTAAAACCCAACATTCCTAGTACAACAAAATTATTAGGAGCATCTATGATGTTGACTTCTGCTACAATTTATGCCAGATTTCAGAGGTAAATAATAATAATGTCTGTTGGGTGCAGAAGGTCTGCTCCCCACTTAACAAGAAACAAAAATAGTGAAAATACTGCAAAAACGGCAAAAAAGAAAACTGACATCAATGGCACTATAGCCCCATTCCCAAGACGACAGATTTCCTATTACTGACCAGTCATAAGCAGTTTCTACAAAGGAGAATAATCAGAAACCTGAGAAGCACAGATCTTCGAACAGCGGAGGCAAGAGGTTCTGTGTAGAAGTTGCTTTCACAAATCTGGTTTCTTCTCACTCTCTTTTTGCCATTGTCTTTTGACTCCCTCATTGGAGAGAAGGTTGATCTTAAAATTTACAGCTAATCTATGGGTCATGCAGCACCACAGGGGATGATCTGTGGTCAGGGTTTAACAACTGGTGACATCGATTTGGCCTTTTTGGTCTTGGTGTCTTTAAATTGTTTCCTCTGGCCACATCAGGTATTCTGGCCTCTGCTTAGTTGACAGCAGAGAAGGCTTCAAAAAGATGGCATGCCAAGCTCTCCATATGTCTCATGCAGGTGTGCGGTCAGCCGTTTGTCAAGGCGCTACTCCCTCTGGGAATATGGACTGAGCAATAATCCGTAAAGCAGCTCTGTGGAACATGGCAATGAATAGGACATTATATATTGCAAGTATTTTTAAAGTTTGTACCTGATTGATTATGTGGATTATTTAATAAAAACACAGGGTGACATGTAGGAATCTTGCCGCGTCGGAGCGCACGTTTTCGAGCGCTCGAACGTGAAAGCTGCGACTCATGTATGTCGGCGCCCGAGCTGCGCTCATACATGCGGTGTAAAGTCCACCGTGCCTCGCCAGTGTGTGAGGCGCAGTGCGGGACTTAGGCGCAGAAGGACTGCGTCTAAAATGTATTCCGATTCAAGACAGGCTGGAAAACAGCGAGAAATCCTTAAACATGTTAGTGAATAGCAAAAAGAGCGGTCTTTCAAATGAATCAATGAATAAAGTGAAAAATCAAAGCTGTCTAAAAGCGAATAAATGTAGTGAAAAAGTGGATCATCTAAAATTAAAGGGAAAATATATAAGATCGCTAAAGAAATAAAAAAAAACGTTTTTATTACGTGTAAAACATTATCTGAAAAAGAGCTCAAACCTTCTAAAAAAATACATAAATAAAATCACTAACAAAAAATCAAGAACGGCGCAACATCAGGAATTTGGATATTGAAAATTGCCAGGAAATACATTAATTCAAATTCTGTAAGCTATTCTCATTTGTCGCATAAACCAACCAATAGGAGCGACAGTGAACCATTATATCCTATGGAGAAGTATTGACCAATCAAATGAAAAGGCGGGACAGTTCAAAATACAGTAAAAAAGGCAGAAAAGAGCTGATTGATTGAACTAGCGGGGGCTTGGCTATCCCGGCCAATCAGAGCGCGAGCTACTTTATCCCATTGTAGTCTATGGAGAGATGGGGGCAATGAAATCTCGGCTCTCAGCGCCGTGAGGCATGGAGTATGATTTAAAAAAGCGTTTTTATTAGGTGTAAAATATTATCTGTAAAAGAGCTAAAACCTTCTCAAAACATAAATCAAATCACTAACAACGCGTTTGTCGCCGTCACCGGCGCGACATAAGGAATTGGGATATTGGAACCTGCCGGGAAATACAGAAATTTCCCAAAATTCTGTAAGCTCTTCTCATTGGTCGTGCATAAACCAACCAATCAGAATAGGAGCGCATGTCCCATTATAACCTAGGGGAGAAGTATTGACCAATCAAATGCCAAGGGGGGACAGTTCAAGATACAGTAAAAAAGGCAGAAAAGAGCTGATTGGTTGACCTAGCGGGGGCTTGGCTACCCCACCAATCAGAGCGTGAGCTATTTTGTCCCTTTTTTAGTCTATGGAGAGATGGGCACTAAAATCTCAGCTCCGTGCGGCATGGAGTATTTAGGAAATAAAAACGTTTTATTAAGTGTAAAACATTCCTCTGTAAAAAGAGCTAAAACCTTCATAAACAAACTTAAATACAATCACTGACAACGCGTGATTTTATTTAAGTATACTTTTTGAGAAGGTTTGAGCTCTTTTTCTGAAAATGTTTTACACCTAATAAAAACGATTTTTGGAATCATACTCCATGTCTCACGGAGCTGAGAGCTGAGTTGTATTTCTTTTGCGATCTTCTATATGTTTCCTCTCATGTTACGTTCTCGCTTCACTTCGCCTCCTCCGGCTCATTTAGACCAGAATCAAACAGGTCTGCCTGTCGGAGCTGGCGAGCGCTGCAATGCGCCGCACTTTGCCGAGCCGCGATCATACATGCCTCGGAGTATTCGAAAGTGCCGCGTCCCACCCCAGAACGCCCACACAGCGCCCATTGCTCGCCTCTTCATGTTAGGCGCAGCCGAAAGTGGCGACGGTTGCGCCTAACACCGCATCACTGCATCCGACAGGGGATTCGGATCGGTGAGGCGCCAGAAAACAGGCGCCAATCCCGATCATACATGTCGCCCACAGTGTTTCTACTTAAAATTTGCAGATCTGCAAAATATAAATTGAAGTTGCAGTGGGGAGTAAGGAAGGACTGCAGTTGTAGATCCACTTGGGATTGCCTTAAACCAGTGGTCAGCAAAGTGCGGCTCTCCAGCTGTTGAGAAACTGCAACTCCCATCATGCCCACTGATACAGATTATATAAATGTAAGATGGGAGTTTCCCAACAGCTGGAGAGCTTTACTTTGCAGACCACTGTCTTAAATGAATATACTGCCAAAATACTAGTTGGGGGTAAAGAATTTGTATGAGGAGGCATTCCGATGCAGTAGCCCATCCAGCAGACTTGATTTTTGATAAATCAGGTGTGTGTTTACCTTATGCCATTAACTGCACAAAAAGGTAAGCACATTTTTTGGTGCAACAAGTAGAAAATGGATTGGCACTAGTTCCACAGTCAAAACATACAGTCCATTGAAAGCGATCCACAGAGGTATCTGTAGATAAACGGAGGTGCAATACTATTAAATAGAAAGTCCCAATACGATGCACAGTAGAAGAATGTAGCTGCACTCACCGAATCCTTCCTTGAGGAAACATCTGATGACGTGAAACGGCCGTCGGCTCTGACGGTGCCTCTCTCCCTGCTCCGCTGTTTGTATGCCCGCGTGATGTTGTAAAGCACTGAATACAAATTTATAGAAACAGGATTCGGTGAGTGCAGCTACATTCTTCTACTGTGCAACATTTTTTGGTGCACAATGTCACATGTCAAGTCACATGACCCATGTGTGAATCCAGCCAAATAATGTTTTTTTTAACTGTTTTTAATTTTTTTGTCATTTTGTGCAGAACACTAAAAACCAACAGACAATCTGTAAAAATATATTTTTCCCTTGCTGTCCTGTCAGCAGCACAATGATAGTGATTTCTCTGTCCTGCTGATTGATAGGACAGATGGAACATTGATCCCTTCCTGACAGCCGGTCATATTAATATCTCTAAGTTTTTTTTCCTCCTCGCCTTCCAAGAGCCATTACTTTTTTATTTTTCCATCTAGACAAGATGTACTTTCTAATAGTGTCATTCACCGTACCATAGAATATACTGGGAAACTGCAAAAAAATTGTAATGGGGGGAAAAAAGTGAAAAAAATACTGTGCTAAGCGGCCGGACAATGATAGGTGAAAGTAGGCGATTCGCCTAGGGCACCTTATTTCCCCCGGCAAAAAGGGTGCGCG
>JAODAL010083726.1:0-11145 GCA_025379985.1 Phyllomedusa bahiana
TCCACCCCTTTGTCCCCTTTGCCCCCCTTTTAACTCATGCTGCTGTGCCCGCCTCACCTCCCACTCTGTCACTGTTGACCTCATGCTCCTGTCGCCCTCCCTTCTTTCCCCTTTTTTGCCACTCTGTGGCCTACTACTGTTTTTTGCCACCTCCAGAATGTCATTGTGCCACTTCTGACCTTATGCTGCCTGCGTGGGTGCTGCCCCTACCTAAACACGTGCATTTTCGCTGCTGCCTGACCTCCACTCTCGTTATTGTGCCACTTTGTTGGCCTTTACGGTTTGCCACCTCCAGAATTCATTGTGCCACCTCGAACTCATTTGCTGCCCCCGTCACCTCCACTCCGTCATTGTGCCACTCGTGGGCCCACTCCAGTTTTTTTCCACCTCCACACGTTCATTGTTTTCCCCTCTTGGCCACCCTTTTTTTTCCCCTCTTGAAATTCTTGTGCCCTCTCTGACCTCATGCTGCTTTTGGTGCCGCCGTCACACTCTGTCAATGCTGACCTCATGCGGTCTGCTGCACCTCCTTCTCTGTCATTGTGCCCCTCTTGGGCCCACACTGTTTTTCTACCTCCCAAAAGTCATTGTGCCACTGTTGACCCATGCTGCTCTGCCGTTTTCCCTCCTTCTCTGTCATTGGCCACTCTTGGCCTACTACTGTTTTTTTTCCACCTCCTTAAAGCCATGTCCACTGTCTGACCCAATGCTGCGCCGCCCTCAACCCCCACCTCTGCATTGTCCACTCTTGGCCTACTAGTTTTGCCACCTCCAGAATGTCATTTTTCCCCTGTCTACCCATCGCTGCTGCCTGATCTCCACACTGTGGGCATTGTGCCACTCTGTGGCCTACTCCTGTTTTTTCCACCTCCAAAGTCATTTAGCCCCTGTCTGACCCATGCTGCGCTGCCGTGCTCCCACCTGTGTCATTGTGCCCTGTCTGACCTCATGCTCTGCTGCGTGACCCCCCCCCTTTTTGTCATTGTGCCCTTTTGTGGCCTACTACTGTTTTTTGCCACCTCCAGAATGTCTTTTGCCCTTCTCTGACCTCTGCTGCTGCCCCTCACCTCCCCTCCTGTCATTTTTCACTCTTGGGCCCACACTTTTTTGCCACCTCCAGGGTTCATTGTGCCACTGTCTGACCTCATGCTGCTGTCCGTGACCTACACACGGGTCATTGTGCCCTGCTACCTCAGCTGCTGCTTGGCTGCTGGTGACCTACACACTATGTCATAGTCCCACTCTGTGGCCTACTCCTGTTTTTTTCCACCTCCAGAAGTCATTTTCCCCCTCTCTTACCTCAGCGCTGCTGTGGCTGCGCCGTAACCTACACCTGGCATTGTGCAACTCTGTGCCTACCCCCTTTTTTTGCCCCCCTCCAGAATTTCATTGTGCCACTGTTGACCTCATGCTGCGTGGCTCCGCCTCCCCCTCCACACTCTGTCACTGAGTTGCCCACCTGAGCCCCCACTTGTTTTTTTCCAGCTGTCCTGCCATGACTTTATCAGGCTAATTCCCCCCCAGTTTTTTTGGTCAGTTTTGCCCTCTTAAGTGCCCAGGGGAAATTTTTGATGAAGCAATTCAAAGCCGGCAGTCATGTGCGTGTCATACTAAAACACAAAATTTTATGAAGACCAAACCAAGCTCCCTCTGCATATTTAAGCATGGCACATCGTTCTACAGCACCCGGCAGGCTCTGTGCAGCCTGGAAATAGCTGTTTTTTAATGTGATTCGTCCCGATGTAATTCGGACCGAATTTATTTTTGTCGGTAAATTCGGCGAAGTGACCGGACCGAATTTTTGAGAAATTCGCCCATATCTAACTACAGCCATTCTGTGGCCTACTTCTGTCTTTTCCACCTCTAGAATGTCATTATGCCACTGTCTGACCTCATGCTGCTGCTGCTGCTGTTGATGCTGTCAACTCCACACTGTGTCATTGTGCCACTCTTTGGCCTACTCCTGTTTTTTTCACTGTCTGACCTCATGCTGCGGCTGTCGTCACCTCCATTCTCTGTCATTGTGCCACTCTGTGGCCTACTACTGTTTTTGCCACCTCCAGAATGTCATTGTGCCACTGTCTGACCTCATGCTGCTGCCACCGTCACCTCCCCTCTCTGTCATTGTGCCACTCTGTGGCCTACTACTGTTTTGCCACCTCCAGAATGTCATTGTGCCACTGTCTGACCTTATGCTGCTGCTGTGGCTGCTGCCGTGACCTAAACACTGTGTCATTGCTGCTGCTGCTCTGACCTCCACTCTCTGTTATTGTGCCACTTTGTGGCCTATTACTGGTTTTGCCACCTCCAGAATGTCATTGTGCCACTCTCTGAACTCATGTTGCTGCCACCGTCACCTCCACTCTCTGTCATTGTGCCACTCTGTGGCCTACTCCAGTTTTTGCCACCTCCACACTGTGTCATTGTGCCACTCTTTGGCCTACTCCTGTTTTTTCCACCTCTTGAATGTCATTGTGCCACTCTCTGACCTCATGCTGCTGTGGCTGCCGCCGTCACACTCTGTCAATGTCTGACCTCATGCTGGTGCTGCTGTCACCTCCATTCTCTGTCATTGTGCCACTCTGTGGCCTACTACTGTTTTGCTACCTCCAGAATGTCATTGTGCCACTGTCTGACCTCATGCTGCTTCTGCCGTTCCCTCCATTCTCTGTCATTGTGCCACTCTGTGGCCTACTACTGTTTTTTCCACCTCCTTAATGCCATTGTGCCACTGTCTGACCTAATGCTGCTGCCGCCGTCACCTCCACTCTCTGTCATTGTGCCACTCTGTGGCCTACTACTGTTTTGCCACCTCCAGAATGTCATTTTGCCACTGTCTGACCTCATGCTGCTGCTGCCGTGATCTCCACACTGTGTCATTGTGCCACTCTGTGGCCTACTCCTGTTTTTGCCACCTCCAGAATGTCATTGAGCCACTGTCTGACCTCATGTTGCTGCTGCCGTGCTCTCCACACTGTGTCATTGTGCCACTGTTTGACCTCATGCTGCTGCTGCTGTGACCTCCACTTTCTGTCATTGTGCCACTCTGTGGCTATATTTTTTTTTGCACCCCCAGAGTCATTGTGCCATTCTCGACCTCATGTGCTGCCGCCGTCACCCCCCCTCTTGTCATTTTGCCACTCGTGCCAACTATTTTTTGCCACCCCCGGGATGTCATTGTGCACTGTTGACCTATGTTTGGCTGCCGTGACCTACAACTGTGTCATTGTGCCACTGTCTGACCTCATGCTGCTGCTGTGGTGCTGCCGTGACCTACCCCTTTTGTCATAGTCCCATCTGTGGCCTACCCCTGTTTTTGCCCCCCTCCAGAAGTATTGTCCCACTCTCTGCCCTCATGCTGCTGCTTGGTTGCTGCCGTAACCCTACACACTGTGTCATTGTGCAAACTCTGTGGCCTACCCGTTTTGCCCCCTCCAAATTTCATTGTCCCCCTGTCTGTCCTCATGCTGCTGTGGGCCCCGCCTCCACACTCTGCCCTGAGTTCCCACCTGAGCCTGTTTTTTTTTCCAGCTGTCCCTCCCATGCTTTATCAGGCACATTCCCCCCTTCATTTTTTTGGGGTCATTTTTGCCCCTTAAGTGCCCAGGGGAATTTTAAGTGAAGCAATTCTAAAAGCGGGGGCAGTCATGTGGTGTCATACTAAAAACAAATTTTTTGAAGCCAAACAACTCCCTCTGCATTTAAGCATGGGACACTTTACAGCACCCCGGGGAGGCTCTTGCAGCCCCGGAAATTGCTGTTTTTTAATGTATTTTCCCGAAGTAATTCGGACCGAATTTTTTTTTTGTCGGTAAATTCGGGGGAAATGACCCACCCCAATTTTTTGGAGAAATTTCCCCCTATCTAACTAAGCCTTTGTTGGCCCTACTTCTTCTTTTCCCCCTTAGAAAAGTCTTTATGCCACTGTCTGACCCCCATGCTGTGTGCTGCTGTTGATTGCTGTCAACTCCCCACGTGTCTTTTTGCCACTCTTTGGGCCCACTCCTGTTTTTTCCCCCTTTAATTTTCATTGTGCCACTTCTTAAAATCTTGCTGGGTTCCCCCCCGGTCATCCCCACTCTGTCACGTCTACCCCCATTTGGGCTGTCGTCACTTTCCATTCTCTGTCATTGTGCCACCTGGGCCTATACTGTTTTTTTCCACCCCCAAATTCATTGTGCCACTGTCTGACCCATGTGCTGGCCTCACCTCCGCTCTTTTTCATTGTGCCACCTTTTGGCCCCCACTACTTTTTTTACCTCCAGAAAGTCTTGTGCCCCGTTGACCCCCGCTGCTGCTGCCGTGCCCCCAACACTGTGTCATTGTGCCACCTGTGGCTGCTCCTGTTTTTGCCACCTCCAAATGTCATTGTTTCCACTGTGTGACCTCATGCCTGCTGCCTGCCCCACACTGGTCATTGTGCCACTGTTGACCCCCATGCTGCTGCTGCTCTGCCCTCCCTCTCTGTTTTTGTGCCACTCTGTGGGCCCCCTTTCTGTTTTTTGCCACCTCCGAATGTCATTGTGCCCCTGTCTGACCTCATGCTGCTGCACCGTGACCCACACACTGTTTCATTGTGCCCTGTCTGACCTCATGCTGCTGTGGGTGTGCCCTGACCTACCAAAAGTGTCATTTTTTCCATTCGTGGCCTTCTTTTTTTTCTTTTACCCCTAAATGTTCATTTTGCCCCTGTCTCCTCATCTGCTGCTGCTGTTGATGCTGTCAACTCCACACTGTGATTGTGCCATCTTTGGCCCACTCCGTTTTTTCCACCCTTGAATGTATTATGCCCCTTTTAAAATCATCTGTGTGGGTGCCGCCGTCACCCTTCCCCCTCTTCACTGTCTGACCTCATGTGCTGCTGCCGTCACCCCCCATTCTTGTCATTGTGCCCCTCTGTGGCCTACTACTGTTTTTTCCATCCAGAATGTCATGTGCCATGTCTGACCTCATGCGCTGCCGCCGTCAATCCCCCTCTCTGTATTGTGCCCTTTTTGGGCCTACTATGTTTTGCCCCTCCGAATGTCATTTGCCACTGTCTGACCTCATGGCTCTGCGTGCCCCCAACACTGTGTCTTGTGCCACTCTGTGGTGCTCCCGTTTTTGCCCCCTAAGAATGTCATTGTGCCCTGTGTGACCTCATCTGCGCTGCTCTTTCTTCCCTCTCTGTTTTTTCCACTCTGTGGGCCTACTACTGTTTTTCCACCTCCAGAATGTCATTGTGACTCTCTGAATTTTGCTGCGTGGCTGCCCGCCGTCACCTCCACACTCTGTCACTGTTTGACCCCATGCTGTGTGGCCCCCTAAAAACCCTTTTTCTGTCATTTTGCCATCTGTGGCCTAGTTGTTTTTCACTCCAGAATGTCATTGTGCCACTGTCTGACCCCATGCTGCTGCCCCTCACCTCCCCTCTTGTCATTGTGCCCCTCTGGGCCATACTCTTTTTGCCCCCTCCAGAATTTTTTGTCCACTGTCTGACCTCATCTGCTGCTGCCGGCCCCCCCCTGTGTCATGTGCCACTTGTGGCCTGTCCTGTTTTTGCCACCTCCACAATGCATTTTGCCACTGTGTGACCTCATGCTGCTGCTGTCTGACCTCCACTCTTTTTAAATTTTGCCACTTTTTGGCCTACTACTGTTTTTTTCCCCTCCTTAGTGTCATGTGCCACTGTCTGACCTAATGCGCGCCGGGCCCCACCCCACTCTCTGTCATTGTCCCCTCTGTGGCCCATACTGTTTTGCCACCTCCAAAAATGTCATTTTTCCATGTCGGACCTCAGGTGCGCTGCCGTGACCTCCCCCTGGTCATTTTTGGCCACTCTTGGCCTACTCCCGTTTTTGCCACCCCCAAATGTCATTTGAGCCCCTGTCTGACCTATGTTGCTGCTGCCGTGCTCTCCACACTGTGTCATTGTGCCATGTTTGACCTCATGCTGCTGTGCTGGACCTCCATTTCTGTCTTGTGCCACTCTGTGGCCCCTACTACTGTTTTTGCCACCTCCAGAATGTCTTGTGCCATTCCGGGACCTCTCTGCGCCGCCGTCACCCCCCCTTCTGTCATTTGCCTCGGGGCCCCTATACTGTTTTGCCCCCTCCGGATGTCATTGTCCCACTGCTGACCTCATGCTGTGCGCCGGCCCTACCACGTGTCATTGTCCACTGTCTGCCATTGCTGCTGTGTGGCGCTGCCGTGACCTCCCCCTATGTCATAGTCCCCTCTGTGGCCTACTCCTGTTTTTGCCACCCCCAGAATTCATTGCCACCTCTGCCTTATCGCTGCTGTGGCGCTGCAGGTAACCTACAACGGGGTTCATTGTGCCACTCTGTGGCCTACTCCTGTTTTTGCCACCTCCAAAAAAAGTTTTTTTCACTGTGGACGTCATGCTGTGTGGCTGCCGCCGTCACCCCCACACTCTGTCACTGTGTTGCCCCCTGACCCCTCAGCTTGTTTTTTTCCAGCTGTCCGCCATGACTTTATGGCTAATTCCCCCCTTTCAGTTTTTTGGGCATTTTGCCCCTTTAAGTGCCAGGGAATTTTTGAGTAAAGAATTTCTAAGAGCGGGGCATTCATGTGCGTGTAAAATTAAAACACAACATTGTATGAAGATAAAAAACCAAAACTCCCTCGCATTTTTTAAGCATAAAAAAAAATTTGGTTTTTTAAAAGGCCACCCGGAAAGGCTCTTTTGCAGCCTGGAAATAGCTTTTTTTTAAAAACGGATTCCCCCCCGAAGAAAATTCGGGGGGGACCGGAATTTATTTTTGTGGGAAAATTGGGGCGAAGTGCCGAACCGAATTTTTTTGAAAAATTTCCCGCCCATATCTAACTAAAAGGCCTTTCTTACACCACCAAGACCACCCCTCCTTGGGGGGGTTTTTTGGGGGGGGGGGGGGGGGGGGGGGGGCGGCCATTTTCGGCCTTCCCCCAACAAGGGCTGATTTGGGGACTTTTTCCAAAAAAGGAAAAATTTTCCTGCCCCCAAAAGTTGGAACGATCTATGAACAGAGAAAGGTTTTTAAAAGGTTTTTATTAAGACCCAAGGGGGGCCCAGCAGTTCACCCCTGTGAAATTTTTTAATGTCGGCCAGTGAAAAGCTCATAAAACCCCTTCCCCCCCACCCCCCCCCCGTTTGTTTTCCCTTTTTCCCTGGGACATGCGTTTTTTTGGAGTCACAGAACAAAGGGGAAAATTTAAATACTTTCCCCACTGCTTCATGTTGTCAGGGATATTTTTGAGCGATTTTTAAATCGAAAAAGGTTGGGAAATCGGCAGGGGTTTTTATGTTAAAGGGGATTTTTAGATCTGCGATAATTTGGGTTTAAAAACCCTTTTCCCATAATCTTTTAATATCGCCCCCATTTTCAAAGGGTTCCTGCATTTTTTGGGGGCCAGCAAATCAGCTTAGAGAATAGAGCAGGGTTTAGCTGTGTTTTGCGACATCATGACTGGGGGTGTTATGGGTTTTCGATTTGGGTGGAAAAATTTACATGACCCGGGTTTTACATAAAAAGCCCTTCCCTTTTTATGATTTAGTGTGTGTCAGTGTTTTCATAGGAGTAGGCGTGCTCTGGTCCTGTCCCCTACAGCTCACAAAAGATCCAAACAAAAAGTCAGCGAAATTGTTCTATTTGTTCACAAAGGGCAGCCCATGCTTTTAGCTGTGAACATTTGAACTTAGGTAATTTAGAATTTGCAAGATTTTTTGGTACTTTGGCTGAGAATTTTTTAAAAGGGGATCCCAGCCCCTTTAAAAACCCAGGGGAAAAGCGGGGGGAGGGGGGGGGCGGGCGAAAAACAGACAAGCTCTTTAAAAGGGGAAAATGGGGGTATTGTGCAAACCCAGACTTTGTATAGGGCATTGTTTTTTGCAATGGCCCTTTTTTTAAAAATTTTTTTGTTGAAATTTTTACTTGTATGTTTTGGGCCCGCCTGAACTTATATTAGGATACAGTTTTTTTCTAGTAACTGCAGGTGATTTGTTAGGGGCAAAACTTTCCCTTTTTTATTTTTCCCTAACATTTCCGAAAGGTGTTTTTTCACTTTTGCCCATTTCCCGGGTTTTGATGATAAAAAGGGCGCCCGGGAATTAAATTTGAATACAGCAATTTTGTCGTCAAACCCCAGGTTTTAATTTTTAGGGGGCAAAAAAATTTCCCCTTTAAATCCCTATACATTTCAGATAGGTTTTTTTTTTCACCCCCTTTGGGGGCAGTCCGGGGTTTGTTTATAGAGGCACCTTGCAATTTTAATTTTTAATACAAACCATTTTGTTGTCACCGCCCGGTGTTTTTTAGGTTGCAAAAAAAAACAGTTTATTATCCCTTTACATTTCATAGGTTTTTTTTTACTTTGGCACAGTCCAGCTTTTTGATAGAGGGCCCTGCACTTAAATTTGAATACAGCAATTTTGTTTGATTTGAGGGGTTTCGAATAAACTGTGATTTGCCGTCTTTTAATAAGAGACCCTTTTCCCCCAAAAAACTTTTCCCTACCTTTTCAAATTTTTATCTTTCTGAACATGAGTTTAAAATTTAGGTTTGGTAAGCGAGAAAGAGCGGGGGTAGGACATGGAGGGAGAGGTATGGAAAAGAAGGTGCTCCCTTTTTAGTGCTGGGGGATAAGGCTAGGGGTTTACACGGGTTAACTGCGGGACGTAAATTTCGCCCTTTTGGCCGGGGGGGGGGGGCCGGGGGGAGGGGGGGGGGCGGAAACCTCGCCGGCCCCCTAAAAACAACATTACCAGCGGTTTCATATACGGATTCGCAGGGGGGGAGAGGAGACGTAATCCAAGTTCTCTATGGAACTGTGGATTACCGTAAAAAATTTTGGGGCCCTTTTCAGCCCCTAAAATTTTCGCACTTCGGCTGTAATTACGGACCGAAAATACGGCCCATTTTTTAAACCCTGTGGAAAAATGGGGCCCAACAGCAAAGCCAGCGGATCGTCGGGTTTCAGGACCGTCCGGCCCGTCATCGCTGGGTCAAGGGGCCCCGGGAATCCTCAGTAACCGAACAACATCGCCCAAAATTTTTCCTTGGTGGTTAATGCAACCCGCATCCAGCAGTCTTACCTCCTGCCTCCCGGTCACGGCCCCAAATGTCGTCATCGGGTTTGGGCACATCTGTTTCCCAAAATGAAATGAAGGAAACCCCAAAAAGTCAACCCCCGTGTACCCCCCACTGTGGATAATCCATTTTTTTGAAGACCTCTTTTGATGACAAAATGCGGTTTTTTTTGGGGAAAAAGGCTTTTTAAAAGGGGTCTTGAGGCCCAAAGGGGATTATTGTGTCTGTCTGACGCCCCAATCCTGAAGCAATCAGAAGGGTGGGAAGGGAAGCCAGCAATCGACAAAAATCCCCCGGGGGGGTCCGGGGGAGGAGACCAAAGTCCCTGTGTTTGGAAAGATTGATGAGACGACGACATTGCGGATCCAACCCTGGTCTTTCCAGCAGGGAATTTTGCATTGGCCCAAACGCTTTATCACTGACGGGAGAAAAGGTTTGGGTAGTGTCAGTACGGGGCCCGGGGCCCCAAAAAGGGAAGGGCGGGGGCGGGAAAACCGCTGATATGGGTTCCGCCAGCCCCGGTCAGGGAAACCCCGCTCCCCGGCCCTTTTCGCCCTCAAAAAGGTCCAGAACCCCTCAAAGCCTGGGCCCTTTTCGAGCAAGCCTCTGATTCACCCAGCGATTTCATATGCCGCCATTGCCGTAAACGCAAAAGTAGAAGTCAAGAATCTTAGGTTTTTAACCACCACCAACATTTTCTAGTCACTGCAGCGAATGCATGAGTTGAAATGGAGGCAACACTTGGCCTAAAAAGGCCAGACTGACGCCGGGCCTCCAACCACTGTCACAACCTCTGTCTCCGCCTCCTCCTCCTAAGCCACCACCAAGCGTTCCTCAGCTGCCCATGTCTCTCAGAGTCATGATCGGGGATCAGCCTCCGCTTCAGCCTCCACCATCCCCCCGAGTACCACCAGCACCACCAGAGACCCATCCTAACCCCTTCTCCTCCTGCCAGTTGACAACCTGCACACCGTACAGCGGCCAGTCTAGCAGCCACCCTTCTGTCTTCCAGGTTTGGAGCAGAAGAAACACTTTAACCCAACCATCCCAAAGCCAAAAGCCTGAATGTCGGCATTCCCCAGGCTTTTGGCCTTGGAAATGTTGCCTTTCCGTCTGGTGGACACAGATGGGTTCCGCCACGTCAGGGCCCTTGCCTGCTCCCAATAACAAATGCTGAGCAGGCATTTCTTTGCCAGAAAAGCCGTCCCTGCCCTGGCCAGCCACGTGTCATCTAAAATTTCAAGCGCGTTGTCTGCATCTGTGTCCGGAAAAATCCATCTGACCACTGACACATGGACTAGTAAGCACGGCCAAGGCTGCTATATCTCTGTGACAGCTCACTAAGCTGGGTGGATGTCTCTGGGGGTGACGGTGGCTCTCAGGCTCAGCGCACGCTCTTCAAAACCGCAGGGATGGTGCACTGCTCTTTCCCCCAAGGTACTCTGGTGGCATCACGTGCCCAGAGAATCCAGGCCGTGTTGAAATTAATCTGTCTTGGAGACCGTCCACCCCACAGGTCAGGAAACTTGGACGGGTCTCCGCAACAGACCGAGCGCTGGCTGGGTGACAAGATCCTTGTGCCAGGCAAGGGGGGTGTGCGATAACGGTCGAAATCTGCTTTGGGCCCCCCTTAAGATCGGTAGGGGTGGAGCACATCCCTTGCCTGGCACATGTCATGAACCTTGTCGTCCAGAAATTTCTAAAGCGCTACCCGCGTCTGGACTGCCTGCTGAGGAAGGCTCGAGGTCTGAGTTCGCACTTCCGCCCAGGACAGGTATAGTCAATGTCCAGTGAAACTAAAATGGTGGTTCAAAGACTCCTTTTCCCAGCACTTTTTAATCTGTGGATCAGACAGGTTTAATGGTCATTCTGCGGTACAGGGGCAGATATAGTCAATGTCCAGTGAAACTAAAATGGTGTTGAAAGACTCCTTTTTTGCGGCACTTTTTAAATCTGGGGTCATGCAGGTTTAGGCCTCTTGCTGTGGGCCCCGGACAGGGATAATCATGTCCAGTTCAACTAAAATGGTGGGTTTAAAAACTCCTTTTTCCGACTTTTTAATCTGGGGGCTACAGGTTTG
>JAODAL010083727.1:0-11145 GCA_025379985.1 Phyllomedusa bahiana
CCGGGTGCTTTGTCCGCCCCCAAATATGTACTGATCCCCCCTTTCGACTTCCCACGCATCCTTTCAAAGGGTACTTTATGAGGGCAAGGGCGCCGAGGGCCCCGGAAAGGGATCGGAGTTTAACTGGCATGGGGGCAGGACTCACATACCGCTTTTCGTCAGTGTACACCCCGGGCCCAAAAAAAAACCTCTGCGAATGCGCTCTTTGGTTTTTCCATAGCTAAATGGCCCAAAACGGCTTTTAGGAGATTTAACCCTTTCCGGGGTATGGCTGGGGTACCATGTTGTTCCACAACCCCCCCCGAACTTTGTAAAACCTGGTGAAAAAGTCGGGTTGACTGCCATATGGGGGAAACAGTATGGCCCGGGGTATTGGGCCCCCCAAATTTTTGACTCTCACTTTTCCCGGCTTTTACCGATGGGATCTCTGAGTGGCGTCCCAAAATTTTCCCTCGAGACTCTAGGCCCAGCTTAGTAACCCTTCCTCTTGTTCCTCCGTTTACAGCCAAACAGCTAGGGGGAAATTTCACCATTCCCCGGTACCCATGGGGAAAACCATGGAATCAGGGCAAATGGCTGGGTCAATGGATACAGCAAAAAATTTAGTTTTTACCGTGGCGGTGACATTTTTCTGCCCCAAGCCCCAAAAAAGGGGGAAGCTCTCCCTGGATCCCGCTTTAAAAGGGGGGCCTGACCACACCCCCCTAGGAGGCAACCCAAAGGAGTCTCATTTACTAAGCAGTTGGGTTTTCCCTTTGGGTTTCCCCCAGGACACAAGGCCCCCTACCAGCATCCGTGAGTATGTGAGTGCCCCAACTAGCGTGCCAGTGGACCAACCCCCCGGCGTAGACCCGTCACTGGTAGAATTAACCTTTAGGTAACGCGCGATCGGACTCGACTCAGTCTCGCAGGCACATGGTGGGGGCAAACATAACCTGTGTCGCACCCCCATCGCTCAACTGTAAAGGGGAAGTTCACAAAACATGTCCGGTCCGTGACACCAGCAACAGTTGCCCCCCGGTTTAAACTTTTCCCCGGGACCGGGCTACCATTGGGCCCTTTCCCCTTCCCAAATGAGCCCCCTTCGAGCCACCACCTTTTGGGGACACTTTTCACCCCCTTTTTTATATGGGACAGTTTACAGTTTTTCCGGCGGGGGGTGTCCCGGGGATTAGCGTCCGGGGAGGTTGTTTTGAACCCAAGTCCTCGGTGGCTTTGACTTTTCAACCGGTTAACCAGTAGCTCAGCATTTTGGGTCACCCTTGTCCAACCCAGGCGGGATCCCAGGGGGCCCAAGGAAGGGGCGAACTTGCCCAAGACATCTTTCCACTATTTGCGCAGGTGAATCCTCGGGTTGTCCTTTTTTCCCAAAGGGGATCAGGAAAACATCTGAGAGCGGTGGGAGATGGTCAGAAAAGTTAAAAATTTTGCACCCCCTCGGCTCGAATTCGTGTTTACCCCCAAAAGGAGCCAGGATCTCGCCTTTTAAAATTTAAAATGTCCTTGGGTCTTTTTCACGAGGTCTAAATACGCCCTTTTGCGGCTCCCCGTTAGGAAAGGCGCCAACACTTAAGCCCCCTAGCCATCGGTAGCTTCTCTTGCTTGCCCTTTTCAAAGACCCCAGGTAGGGCCCCAACGTCATCTTTTTGCGCGTCATTTTTTCAGGGAAAGGGTGCCGGCAGCACGGGTGGGGTAACGAGCTTTGGGTTTTTCTGCTATTTTTCGCCACAGCCAGGATTGCCTTGCAGCGTTATTAATGTGTTGCTGTTCCTTTTAAGGGAGCCGGTTGCTTTTGGCAGGGCATGGGTTTTAGCTGGGCCCCCATGGCCCCCTCTGCACCCCCTGCTGGTTCGCTGTCATCAGCTGAAGGCTATGTTTTCCTGGTAAGCGTTTTTTTTAAAATTATCCATCCCGGCGGTTTGATTGCTGCGCAGCTGCAGCTTTGACCCAGGAATACGTTTTGTGCTATCCAATCACTTTTTTAGGCCGTTGCCCTTAGCAACAATTGCAAAAAGGTATTAAACGCGGTATGCTCTTTAAACGTTGTCTGCCGCTCCGAAACACCAAAGGGGGTTAGCCCCAACGTTCAGGGAGCAAGCCCGGGCTTTGGCAACAGGGCGGGACACAGCGAAAAATCCAAGTTTCCCGGCTTGCCTGGGTTTATTAGAAAGGCAACAAAAAAACAAAAACCCCTTAATGTAGGCAAAAAAAACAAAATAAAATCCCGCCGGGTGAGTCTAAAAAAACAATAACCCCTGACTCACCCGAGACACACTCAGTGCCTTTGTCAGAGAAAAGTAGCCAGTAACCCGGGTCTTACAATGTGGCTTGCTTCCACCCGCAGCCCTGCAGCCTGAGACCCAACTTTATAGGCCTGGCCCCGCCTTTCCCGGGGGTGGGGGTGGCCACCACCCCCGCTCTTTGACCCTCCAGGAAAAGCCGACCCGGACACAAGCGGATTGGGGAAACCCCTTTTTAAATAAATTCAGTAGCAAATTTGGGGGTTTCTGACAAACAAGGACTGTCGGCTCTGCCTTCACCGAGTCCAGGCCACTCGGTGACACGCATTGTCCATGCACTCCCTATAGTCACATATGAGAGCATTCTAGGGGAAACATATCTTCCCTCAATAACGCCGCCTGTCACTGTCTCACACTACTTACAAATATATTATGTCAGTTTATACCATTCTTTCTTTAACATATATACTGGATTGCGCTAAATGGCCTAACACATATCTGCGACATGTGCATTCAGTCATAGCAAAAATAAAGCTAGTAAGCCTCTTTGATACCTAACTACTGATACTGATGCAATTCATTTCAGATAAAAAACCTATTTAAACATAAACCCTTGGCAGGTACGGATCTACGATCACAAATGGTTATACACTGGTGGACTTGACAATAATAGGAACGAGAGCATTATATATATAGTATATATATATATATAAATACCATGACAAGGCACAAGGCTTGGTCATCGATAGCCGATGTGTGTCACCGTACCTTAGGGTACGGTGACACATATTGAGTAAATAGGTCTGCTTTAAGCAGTGGTATTCAGGGACAGCTTTTACTGGAGCAGTCTTAGAGCTGGGTGGGATGACTGCTCCCACATATCCACCCGAGGATTTCCTTGGCCTATAAAAGCCATGAAGTCAGGTGTGCTGGGTGTGGTACTCCACTCCAAGCCTGGAGTTGTAGAGGAAAGTTCTACTGTGTGAAGGCTCTGACAGAGAAGCTGGACTTGTCCTTCTTAGGTGCTGCTAAGACTGTATGGTGAGCTGAACCTGTTTTCTGTTTATTCTTTTGAAGCCTGAAGCAAGGTTACGTTTTCCGTTCTGTTTTGCACCCTGCTGAAGATAAGCTGTTTTTCTGTTCTGTCTGGACTTATTTTCAATAAAACCCATTTATATTTGACATATCTGGTGTCTATGGTCCCTGTGACAGAGCTGACCCCCCCCACAAGTGGTGAAGGATGCGGGCAGTCACGCGCTCCTGGAAGAGTCACAGAGGGCAAATAAAGACTGCATGTCCTGGGTTAAAGCTGTAGCAGCGGTGCAAACTGGTTCTCCCAGCATGGATGAGCTCATAAAGCAGTTGGGGCAAGCCAATCTCCCGCAGCAGCAGATCAGCGCCCAGTAGCAGGGGGCCCACACAGAGGCCATGCAGGCCCAACGGGAGACCAATCAGCTCTTGGTCCGTCAACTGGCCGTGCAGGCGGAAACCGCTCCAAGGAAGGAGGAACCAGCAGATGACAACGCCAGAGTCTGAAAGTCAGTAAGAGAGGTGCTACAGAAGATGACGCCTGAAAATTATGTGGAAGCCTTTTTAACCATCTTTGAGCGAGTTGCAGAGAGGGAAAAATTCCCCACAGAGCAATGTGCAGAAGTCCTGGCGCCTTACCTGACTGGGGAACCGCAGAAGGTCTATTTTGATCTTCCCCTGCAAGAGGCTAAAATCTACGGCAAGCTGAAGGCTGATATCCTCGCTCACCAAGGTGTGAATCTGGCTGTCCGAGACCAACACATACAGCACTGGGCCTACAACAAGGACAAACCACCTAGGTCTCAAATGTTCGATCCGTTCCATCTGGTTAAAAAATGGCTGCAGTCTGAGTCCTGTACCCCGGCCCAAATGGTGGAGAGAGTCGTCATGGACCGATTCATCCAAACCCTGCCCAGGGCCATACAATGCTGGGTCATTCAGGGAGACCCCCAGTGTACAGATGACCTGTTGAGCCTGGTGAAGAAGTATCATGCGGTGGAGGTGTCTTTTGACAGACCCGCTGAGAGTAGGTCAGCTTCCGGATGCTACAGAGGAGGACCAGATCCCGCAAAGAGATGGGCAAAGCCCACTCAGGAGCGGCGAGAGCAAGTCCTGGCTGATCCCCAACCTGTTCCAACGAGGAGTACACGCCCCGTGATTTGCTGGAGGTGTCACGGCCCAGGGCATATAGCAGCACATTGCCCCCTGTCCTCAGAGCCCATGGACTGGAACGCAGGCCGCCACTGTTCCTGGTTTGCCTACCCTGCCTACAGTGCCGTACCTCACCATGGCGAAGGTCCCCAGGTCTGTCAGGAAACGGTTAATGGGGTAGCGATCCGTGGACTTTTGGACTCCGGGAGTTTGGTGACCCTGTTAAGGGCCACACTCCCGCATTTGCTGGTCCCCAGTAAGAGGGTTGGGGTACAATTTATCCATGGGGACACTAAGAACTACCCGGTGGCCAAGGTGACTGTGGCTACGGAGCAGGCTGCCCGGTCCCATACTGTGGAGGTCATAAAAAATCTGATGTACCCCATAATCCTGAGAAAAAGACTTTCTGGCGTTTTGGGACTTGTGAAGGTCTCGAATAATCCTGCGAAGGGTAATAAAGCAGAAACTGATGTGTATAATGACAGTCCGCAGGAATTTCCTTTGGTGGTATTAGCAAGGGATGGAGATGAGGAATCATCTCGGGAAACTAGTATCCCTGACGTGGAGGTGTCCCGTGAAAATTTTGGGACCACCCAGCTCAGGGACCTGATGTTAAAAACCATCCTGGAATATGGTACCGTGATTAATGGAACCAGGGGAACCCAGGAACCAGGGGTAGATCACAGGTTTCCGCACTTTGCCCTGGTTAATTATTTATTGTATCGGGTAAATAAAGTAAGAGATGAGGTGGTGGAACAACTGCTGGTACCAGGGCCCTACAGGCGGATGGTGTTGAACCTAGCCCACTCTCACATGTAGGGGAGACACTTGGGGGTAGAGAAGACCTGGGAGAAAATCTTACAGAGATTTTATTGGCCAGGATGTCCTCTTCAAATATTCGATTTTTGCCAGTCCTGTCCCACTTGCCAATTAAACGCCCCAGTGTCGCATTTCCATAGCCCATTAGTGCCTATACCCGTATAGAGACCCCTTTTAAATGTATAGCAATGGATCTGGTGGGCACAGGTACAATGCCAGAATAACACTTTGGTTTCTGACATTACATAATCCTTCCTTTAAGGTCAAACATATGCCTGGTAAACTGCATAGTAATGCGGACGCATTATCAAGAGTGCATTGTCTAATGAGCGAAAGTGCCCAGCCCCTCGGCTGTGGGATGATGGGGGGTTATGTGACAAGGCACAAGGGGGTATGTGACAAGGCACCGATATGTGTCATCGTACCTTAGGGTTGCGATGAAGTAAAGCCAAGTAAACAGTGGTATTCCGTGATGGTTTTTACTGGAGCAGTCTTAGAGCTGGGTGGGATGACTGCTCCCACATATCCACCTGAGGATTTCCTTGGCCTTTAAAAGCCAGGAAGTCAGGTGTGCTGGGTGCGGTATGTCACTATAAGCCTGGAGTTGTAGAGGAAAGTTCTACTGTGTGAAGGCTCAGTCAGAAAAGCTGGACTTGCCCTTTTTAGATGCTGCTCAGACTTTATTGTGAATTCAATAAAAATTTGTTGCTCGGCACACTAAGAAAAAAGAGCTACCTCAGTGCTGGGCAAATAGGATATTGCAATCCATATACAGTCCAATATAGAATCACCTGCACATGAATATGTTTTTCAAGAAATTATTTGATTTTTATTAATTTTTCAATGCAAAAGATTCTTTAAAGCCATACAAAAGTAGCAAAAGCGACCTCAATAACACACATATATATATATATATATATATATATATATATATATATATATATATATATATATATATGAAAAACTGCTGCACTCCCAAAATACCTGCACTCCACCATAACAAACAATCTGAAAGGAGAGTTGCTGCTACACTGCGTTGGATCAAAGGGTTAAAAGCTAAGTAGCCAGGGAGTATTCTGAGCGTGCGAGTTTGTCTGTTTTGTTTAAAGTGTCGTTTTGCTTAAGTGTGGGACTTAATATTGGGAGACTTTAGATTTGGCGATTTTGGAAAGGGCAGTATTAGACAGAATTTTCATATTTGTATCTGTATTTCTTTTTTTTGGTAACATCCCCATGAGTTCCATGTTTGACAAGGCTGTCCGGTGCACAACCTGTGCAATGTATGCCATCCTTGAGCAACAGTTCGAGGGGGCATACTGCTGTGCAAGATGTGTGCACACTGCACATTCAGAAGCCTGTATCCTGGATCTAAATGAGCAAGTGGCAAGACTGAGATCCATTGCCAACTTGGAAGCGAGTTTGCTGTTCACTGAGCAATCACTCGCAGGTGTAGATGCTGGGGAGGATGGCAGCATGGAGGTGCAGGAACATGAGGCAGCTAGCTGGGCAAGGCCTCGTTCACACGACGGTTGCGGCCAAAACCTCGTCGAACCGCGGCGCAAACTCGCGTCTCCCGACGCGGGTTTGCGGCGCGGGCGGTGGCCGTGGTCTCGGCGCGGGAGGGGCATGATTTGGAGCATGGCTTGTGTCCAGGGTTTGCCCCCATGCAAATTAATAGCAGCGGCAAACCGCGCTGCGCAGAGCACTCCTTGTCAGGAAATGACAGGAGAGTTCTTCACACGCGCGGGTTTGGCCGCGGCCCCGGAGCCGCGGCCAAGCCCGCGGAGTGTGAATATTAACGCGGTTTCCCATAGAAAACCATGTTAATAAACTAGACGAGATTTGACCGCGGTTTTGGCTGCGGAAACCGCGTCAGAACCCGCGGCCATAACCGCGGCCAAATCCGTCGTGTGAACGGGGCCTAACAGTTAGAAAGAAGGGTAGAGGGAAGAGTGTCAGGGAGTAGTGATGAGCGATTACATCGACTATCGTCATCGGGTCGATAGTCGATATTGTCAATTATCAAGACGATTTCCGATAGTCGATAATAGATTATTGCCGATGACCATTAAAGAATATTGGAGAGGAACAACAACTTCATTATTAAACCCAAAAAGCTGAGGATAAGCTGGAATTAACAACCACAACAGTAAAATGGTACCTGCTATTTTCTTAGGCAAGACAATTGGGCCCTAAAAAAGCCCCCAGAAAAAAGTTACAGACCATTCACTATCCCTGTCTTGTACCACAGCATGAACCTTAAACCTTCATAACCCACAAATTAAAAAGTGACAGAAGGCAGTATTATTTGAACCACCATTTTAGTTGAACTGCACATTGACTATCCCTGTCCTGGACCGCAGCATGACCCTTAAATCTACATGACCCACAGATTAAAAAGCACCGGAAAAAGGAGTCTTTCAACCACAATTTTAGTTGAACTGGACATTGACTATACCTGTCCTGGGCCACAGCATGAGCCGCAAACCTGCATGACCCCCAGATTAAAAAGTGCCGGAAAAAGGAGTCTTTCAACCACCATTTTAGTTGAACTGGACATTGACTAGACCTGTCCTGGACCGCAGTATGACCATTAAACCTGTCTGACCCACAGATTAAGAAGTGCCGGAAAAAGGAGTCTTTGAACCACCATTTTAGTTGAACTGGACATTGACTATACCTGTTCTGTACCACAGTATGACCATTAAACCTGCATGACCCCCAGATTAAAAAGTGCCAGAAAAAGGAGTCTTTCAACCACCATTTTAGTTTCACTGGACATAGACTATCCCTGTCCTGAGCCACAGCATGAGCCCCAAACCTGCATGACCCACAGATTTAAAAAGTCGAAAAAAGGAGTCTTTCAACCACCATTTTAGTTAAACCCTTTGTCCTGGGAAACCCTACTCTGTTCAAGTCTTCCTGTCCCTCCCTTGTACAATTCAGGGGAATTTTGTATCAGTATTTTGTACATGCAAGTTTTTTGGTAGTTTAATTCTAGAAAACACATTTTTAAAATAGGATGGAATCCCACCACGTCATTGTTTCTCTTTTTTTAATTGTATTAAATTAAATTAAATTTAAAGCTATTTAAAATTTAAGAAGGTATGGAAGGGAGGCTAGAGCAGCAGACGAGATCCAGGATGACTTTTGACATGTGGAGAAAATTACCTGGGCCTCAATGCCACCCTCCATGCTATCCTGAGGAGCAACCACGATGGTGCCAGCAGCCAAGGCGCATCTGCAGATCCTGGCACCTTACCCCCAGGCCAGATACCTGCCAAGCCAGCTCCAGCAAAAGATGTCTACCACCCCCTGCCACCTAGAGCCCCAGAACCCAAACCCAGCGACCCAAACCCCTCCAAGGGGGACTCTGACTTTACCCTGACTGACTCTGACTTTTGCTCCTTCTGCAAGCACAATGGGGAGGCCCGCAGCTTGTACACTGCCCACAGCCTGAAGGACTTGACTGGCAAGGTGGTGTGCCCAATTCTGAGCGGGTACACCTGCCCCCAGTGTGGGGCATCGGGGACAAGCCCACACCAGGAGATTCTGCCCTCTGACCAAGGACACCTACACCTCAGTGTACCAGACCCCAGCCAGGATCCCTGAGGCCAAGAAGACCAAGTAGATGGCACTGTGATGGGGGCACATAGGTCCAGAATGTGTCTATTTCCAAGAACCCACATGGCATTCAGTGGGCACTGGACTGTGGCTGCTTTAACCCTTGTGGTTGCTGGTTTGCACTTTTTCATGTTATGTAAAGTTTCATAAGATTTTATTCTGTCATATATTGTTATTTATCCGGGCACAATGCCGCCGGGCGGTGCCCACTTGTATAATTATATCGGTTCTTTTGAAGTAAAGTTACTCATGTTAAAAAAAATAAAAAAAAGAAGGTATGGAAGAGTTTTTGAAAGTCTCTTATTAAAAGACGGCAAATCACAGCTATTCTTAAATCCTCTAATTTCTACAGCCAACTAGGATTAGAAACTGAAATGTTTCTAGCGAATCCTGTGAAATGCGGTCTGGTGGAAGAACCGTAAGACAAAATCAACAGTGTTCTTCCTTCAGTCCCGGGATTTATAACTGCCAGTAGGACTAGGAATTGATAGTTTTCAAAAACTATCATACAAGTGCGCTATCTGCACCAAACTGAGATTCAACGAGCGCAATAAAACTATTCAGAAGTTACACGAATGAGAAATTGCATTTTTTGCAGCAATGACGAACGAGAACAGTTGCTAGAATTTTTTTTTATCAGAATTGTCGTACAAAGTGGCTATTTGAAAAAATCTAGGGCCACGCCACGTGCAATACAGCTATTTAAAAGTTATACGGATAACAAACGGTGGTTTTTGCACCAATGAAATACACCCAACAGTAACTACAAAATTTCTGTATTCAAATTTAAGTACAAGGTGGCTCTATGAACAAAACGGGCCGCACCAAAGTAAAAAAAAAAACCTTTTAAAAAGTAAAAGGATAATAAAAGGGGGTTTTGCCCTATAAATACACCTGCAATTATAGCAAATTTCGTAGGTAAATAAGCAAGAGGGTCTTTCAACAAAATGGGCTGCGCCAAATGAAAAACATTTAAATTAAATTGTGTACTGATAATAATAGGTGGTTTTTGCCCTTAAAATACACCTGCGGTGACTAGAAAGTTCTTTTCCTTTGTAAGTACAAAGTGGGTTTTGACAAAGTGGGCTGCCCAAATGAACAAAACTAATTAAATTGTGTACAGTAATAAAACATGGTTTTGCACTAAAATACAACTGCGGTGACTAGAAAAGTTCGATCCTATTGAAAGTACAAAGGGGTCTTTGAAAAAACTGACGCGCCAAAAAAAAAAAAAAAACAAATTTAAAAATGTGTCAGATAAAAAAGGTGAGTTTTAAAAATACACTGCAGTTACTAAAAAAAGATTGTATCCAAATATAAGTACGGGCCGCACAAAATACAAGCTTTTTTTCACCAAAACTGGAAAAAAAATTTTTAAAAAAACCCCTTTTTAAGAGGGTTTAAAAAAAAAAAGCGAGTTTTCTCAAAACAACCCACTCTTTCTTTCAAAAACCCCTCCCTGCCTCCTGCCAGCCGTTTTGTGTTCGTCGCACACCCCCCCCCCCCCCAACGGTTAAAAACACTAGAGCCCCTTTAAAAATTCAAACCTAAGTAACTAAAAAATGAAATTCCCAAAACTACCAAATTTAAGTTTACAGCTAAAAGCATATTTTCTGTGTGAAAAAGAACAGTTTTGCTGAGCTGTATTGAGAGAGACCGAGCAAAATCCTGCTCTTATATACAAAGACCACACTGATGCTAAAAGGAAAGGGCTGTTCTATGGAAAACGAGGCAGTGATTTTTTCCCGCCAAATTACAACCAACCATCCCCGTCATGATCGAACCCCGCTCCCCTGCTCTATTCTCTAGTGATTTGCTGGACGCCAAAGTGACAGAAAAAACGCCGAAAATGGCCATATTAATGATTTTGCGCAATTTTCACCTAAATTATTTGGTGTCGAAAATTCCAACAAAAAAAACCGTGCCATTGAACTTTGTCGTAATAACGCCAACACTTCAGGGAGGTAGTCCTGAACGGATACCCCCCAAATTTTCAAAATTGGAGATGAGGGGGATGTCGGCAAGGAAAAAAGCATTTGGGAGCAAGACCTACCCGTTGCTCCGTAAAATGGGGAATGGAGTGCAGGCAGCAGCGGTGCTGTAGTTGGGATCCATTTAAAGGGGACAGATGGGCAATCTGTCACAAGACCGGGGTCGCGAACAATATGTTGTTTACCCGGGGGCCGGGTTCGACAATCGCGGTCGGGCTGAAGATTTCCGGGGGGGCGGATAGATCCCGCTGTCATGGTCCCCATTGGCAAATGACAAAAATTAAGGTAGG
>JAODAL010083728.1:0-11144 GCA_025379985.1 Phyllomedusa bahiana
CCTTGGACTGATTTGGGGAAGACGCCGCCTTTGCCCCCCCTTTTTTAAAAAAAGGGTCTGCCAGCAGGGAAAAAACCCGCTTTGGCAGAAAGGAACCTCGCGTCCCCCCCCTGAGTAAATTTAAAATCCACCTGGCCACCCCTTTCGATGAAATTTTCCGGGAAAGGCAGGAAGAGCTCCCCCAAGGAGAGACTCTGCACCCCCCGTTGGCGCTTTCGCCTGGCTCCCGGTTTTCCCGCTTTCCCCAATTGCCCCTGTTTCCTAAACCCCCGGGATGGGGAAACCCCCTCCCGGTAAATGGGGCCCCCATTTATGGGAGCAAAAGCTGACCCCCATCGGGCAAAAAAACTTATTCTCTATTTCGCCCCACCAAATAATTTTCTCCCGAACTGTCCGCTATTTTCCCTAGCATTCAGGAAAAGCTAAAAACCTGGGTGACATAGGAAAGGCGTCCTTAGGTACTAAATTCCCCCTCTCCACGCCCTAATAAATGCCAGGGGAGGTGACATCTGATGCTAAACCTACCCTTTCCCGGATTTTTTTTCCCCTTTTCCGGGGACCCCGGGTTCCACCGGGAATTTCATTCATGCCCCCTTGGGTAACCTTTTACCGCTTGCCGTAGTCCTTTCGGGAAAAAGGGCCTCCCCTTATTTTTTTTTTCGGCTCAGGGGGGGGAGCTCCCTTATTTGACCCCATCCAGTACAAAACCCGGGCCGGGGGATCCTTTCCTGTAGGGGGCCTACAAAAGGGAGAAGACCCAAAGTTCTCCCTTTTTGCTTCCCACGTTTTCTTTGGGGTTTTCCCTGGTTTCAACGTCAGCCCCCTACTTTCAAAACTGGAAAAACGGGGTGAGGCCCCTGCGTTTGGGGATTTAATCCCCAAAACCCCTTTTGTTTGGGAAGCCCCACGCCCTTTTGCCTACCCATTTTCCCATTCGCCTGCCAATTTCCCCCGGTGCCGGTTTTGCCAGGGGAAAACCAGGATTTTTGGGGACGTATTCTTTTGAGAACGGGCGAGCCCTTCCCTTCCCCAACATAAAGCCTTAAAAACGCCCAATTGCCCCTTCCCCCCCTGGGACCAGTCCCCCCCCGGGGAAGGGGTCTATCCCGTCCGTGCCCGGAAAACCGGGCCATGTGGGGCCCTATATACAAGAAAATTTGGGGGCAGAAAGGGGAATTTTTTTCGAAAACCCTTTCTTCCCCACCCGAAGCCGGGTTTTTTTTCGTGCAGGAAAAAGGATTTTTCCCTCTGTCCGTGCATTAAACTAAAGGGGTCTAAAAAAAAAATCCCCGGGGGTAAAAAAGTCGCTACCATCTCCCACTGATCCTCGGACCCTTTTTTTATTCCCCTCGGGGGGCCAAAGGGGTTGTCCAAATTGGCCCTTTGCGAGGAGCCTAAACCTTCATCAAATTTGAGAAGGGGACGATTTTAAAACAGTTTTTAAATACCCTAGATGGACATTTCGAATACCCTGGGTGATCCCCCTTTGACTAAAAAACGCTCCAGTTGTTTTCCCCAGGAATTCATAATGATGTTTTCCCAAAAGATCAAAAGTACACCTGTGCCCATATTGTATCGGGAAATGACATCCGAAACCCTTCTCCCCCGATCTCCAACCCATGGGAAACACAAGTGCCCCGGGTTTTCTGAAACGTTTGCGAAAAAAAACAACCGACTGTACGCCAAGCTGGGGGAAATTTGTTTTTTTCCACCGGGACCAGCTTAACCTTTTCCGGGGGAAATATAGTCTGGGAAAAGGGTTTGCAGGGGGACCCACCCAAAACTCCTTTTCTGCGGTTCTGCAATGGCCCCTTCCTGTGGGCCTTGGGTCGATACAGCGTTTCTGGGTTTCCCCAAATTTAATTAAACCGAAAATTCCCTTTCCCCCACTTCTCCCCTTGGTGGTTTTCCCTTTAAATGGCCCCCCCAAACAGGAAAAACCAAAAAACCAAAGATTTTGGCCTCCGGGGGTTTTGAAAAAGGCGTTTATGGGAACAAAAAACTGCCTTCTCCCCCGGGCGCCCGGGTTTGGGTCTGGCCCAATCCTGAGAAGCCCTTTTTCTACGAGGTGGATGCCCCCTTTTGGGGGCAGGGGGGGCCCCTCCACAGAAAAACCCCAAAAGGGCAAGACTCTCACTTTGGGGGTTCTTCCCCCAAGACCTTTTCGCCCGGCTGGCGGAATTATCCCAATTTGGGGGATGGGGAGCTTTTTGGCCCCACAATTACCCCGGGAGGAAGGGCCCGCCCATCTGCTGGAGGGGGGCACGTAAACCAAAATTTTGAAAATTTTTAAAACGGATCACAAAAACTCTTGTATCTTCGGGAGGGCCCAGCTTCAAAACCTTCGCCAAGCCGGGGTGGACTCCTTTTTCTCATTTTTTGCCTTTTCACATTCCCCTTCCGGCCTCTGAGAAAAACATAAAGGCGATGCCCTCCCCCCCTGCCTCTGATTGGTTGGTGAAGTCCCCGGGTGTCACAGCAATTATTTTTTCCCCAAAGGGGTTTTGGTTCCGGGGGCCTCCCGGGGACCTCCAAGATTTTTCCCTTTGCGGGAAAAGACTTATGGCCCCCCAGCGAAACGGGAAAAGGAACTGGAGGGGGGGGCTTATTTTCCCTTTGGTTTGGTCCCCCCCCAACCCACGGAATCTTTTTTTGCCTTATCTTTTTGGCACAACTGGTGGCCAACCCCCTGGAAACAAGACATCAAGGACTTCACCCTCCCCTTTGTTCACTTTGCGCTCAAAAAAAGGGTCCCAACGCCCACGGGCCCGCAGGTCCCCTTACATCCACTGCCCTTTCCCCCAGAAACCCCTTGGACACACATGGGCCATGGATGTCACCACGGACCTACCTATTTTTTTGGGAAATTCAGTCACTGGTGGTCATGGACCGATTCTCAAAGATGTCCCATTTCCCGTCCCCTCTTCATGGCCCCGCCTCTGCACCCCCCAATTTTACACGGTCACCCTTTTTCCAGCATATTTTTTTGTCTACCCCTTTGCACATCTCCGATCGGGGAGAAACAATTTTTTATCCCGATTTTGGCGTTTCGCTGTTTCCCCGTTTTCAATTTAAGCTAGCGTTTTCTTTGGCCTAAAACCCCCCTCGGTCCAATGGACAAAGGGGGAAAGACTTAAAAACAAATTTTTTGGGAAAAATTTTTCGTCCCTTTTGTATCCGGACGTCAGGGCCCCAACCCGGGGTGTGCTGCTCCCCCGGGCCAGTTTTTTTACAAAACCCTTGAGACTCATGCAGCCGACGGTTTTTTTTTTCCCATTTTTTTTTAGTCTATGGGGCCCCCAACCCCTGCCCTCTTTTCCCCTTCCCCCCGCCCACACGTTTTGGAGGGGCCCCCCTGTTTAATGACCAATTTTTGGATATCAAGGCCATCTGGCAAAACTCGGCTTCCCTACTTTGGGGCCCCTCTCATAGAAGTCCCCGGGGAGACAAGAGGGAAGTCCTTTCCCACCTTCCCTCCCAGGGGGCGGGTGTGGCCCTTTTTTCCCAAAATAAAATGTCCCGAAATTCACAAAATTTCAAGTTGGGCCCCCCCCTTTCCCCGGAACTTCAAGGGCTCCGGCACTTAAACCCGGTGACGGGAAAAAACTCGCTTACCCAAACGGTCCGGTTCGAAAACTCTTTTCCCCTCTCCCTCCTCAAGCCTCTGGTCCCCGAAAACCCTTTTTTCCAAAAAAAATTTTCACCCCCCCGGAAGCTTTATTCTGATGACATCTTCGAAGTAAAAGACATCCTGGGCATGAAGACCGTAGAGGGAAACGTTTTTTTCCTCGGGGGATTGGAAGGCTTCGGACCCGAGAAGATTCCTTTGGGGGGGCCAGAAACGAAAATCTTGAACAAATCTCATCCGCAGGTTTCCCTTTAGGCAAAAAAAAGGGGGTGAGGTCCCAAAGGGGGGGGAAATTAAAAAGGGGGCCCCCGGTCCCCCTCTCCGGTCGCCCGGCGGGGATGGGTTTGGGGGCGCTGACCGTTTCTACGGGGGTTTTTCGGGCGCACCCATCCCATTTCCCCTTTACCTTACCAACCCTGTCCTGCACCCCCCCCCCCTGCCGGCCCCGGGAAAGCCAAACCCCCGCGCCCCCTAGTGGCGCTCGTTTCAAGTGGGGTTTTAAAAGGGACAGCCGCGGTGAAATTTTTTAAGTGGGTGGGGCGACCCCCCAGGGAATGTATGGGTCCAAAGTCCAAAATTCCCCGGGGGAAAAATTTTTTGGGTTTTGAGGCTTAGAGAAAACATTTTCCCGAGTGTTTTCGTCTTGGCCCTTTTTTTTTGACCCGCCTACGTTTTTCGACTTTGCCACCCGCCGCCTGCCCTCCTTTCCCCCTGTCCCCGACCCACGCCTTTCGCCCCCACGTTTTTTACCATCTCACCCTTGGCTGCCACCCCCAAGAATCCCTTTCAGGGGAGGAAACCCGGAAAACCCCCCACCGCACAAGTCCAACCCGCTTTGCAGCGGGCCCTGGTAAAAAACCGGGACCCCACTTAGAATTTCCCCTCCTGGCGTGATTTTCACCATCGCTTTTTGAGGTTTTGAGGATCCACTGTCCCCCGGGCCCTTACAGCCATTTCAGCACGTTCCCCGTTTTTCACCCTTTAAAAAAGGAAGACCCGATTTATTACAACACCATTGGGTGCCAAAAAAAAATTACAAATATATTTTTACAGGGTTGGGAAACCCTAATTTAAAAAAAAATTTTAAATTTATTAAATTTCTTTTTTCCCTTTTGAAGTTAAATTTTAAGGGCCATTTTGGTTTTTTTTTTTTCTTTTCCTTTTTTTTAAAAGAAGGGTAAACCCCCAATTTTGCCTGTATATTTTCTTTTTTTTTTTTAAAAACAATAAATTCCTCATTACAGCTTGTACTGCCAAAAAAAAACCTTTATGACTTTGCAGAGAGAAAAATTAAAAAGTAATGAAAGGGTATGGCCCCAGGGAAAGGGAAGGAAAAAAATAAACATGATGAAAACAAAAAAAAATGTAACAGGACAGTGGGTTAGGCCCTGTTTACAAGGGGGGTTTAAATTTCCCACGGGTTTTTGAGCCGGATTGCCCCTCACAAATCCGACGAAAAGGGGCGGGACGGGGGGGGGGCCGGAGCGCGGGGGGGGCGCCGCTCCCCGGGCCCCCAAACAATCATTGTTTTTCCGGGGGTGACGGGGCCCGAAAAAAAAGGGTTTATGTCAACCGGTTTCCCACGCGCTCCTCAAAAAGGGCCGAAAAGCGGGGAAAACCTCAGCTCCCTGGTTCTTTTACCCCTTTTATTGCCCAAGGATCGTCCCCCCGAATAAAGGCGCCATCAAAGGTTTTTTTCCCGCTCGTCGGTTTTTCCGGGGCACCCTTGACCCCACCGACCCGGGGAACGGCTGCACATCCCCGCCTTTTGGGGACCCAGAGTGCCCCAGGTTCTGGGCTTTTTAAGAACCCAGCGATCAGGGGTGACTGTGTGGGTGTCCGATTTACGCCTTTTGTCAGGACTGACACAGGGTTTTGAAAGTATTACAATTTGAAAATGCTAATAAAATGAATAATGGGGGGGGGGGAAACATTCTCCCCTTTATGGGGAAAATTTAAAAAAAAAGTTAAAAAAAAATAAAAAGTTTAAAAAAAAAAAAAAATAAAATAAAAATAAATATTTCATAAAAATAATTGTGCATACATTACACACAAAAAAAGCCTACACATATTAGGTATCCACACAACTGTAATAACCTGTAGAATTAACCTCACAAGTTATTAATAGAGATGGGCGAATTTCCCGAAATTCGGTTCGTTCACTTACCCGAATTTCCCGACAAAAAATAACTTCGTTCCGAATTACTTTGGGACGAATCATGTTAAAAAACAGCTATTTCCAGGCTGCACAGAGCCTGCAGGGTGCTGTAGAATGTTGTGCCATGCTTAAATAGCAGAGGAGCTTGGTTTGGTCCTCATACAATGTTGTGTTTTAGTATGACACGCACATGACTGCCGCCGGGTCTAGAATCAATTCACTATAAAATTCCTGGGCACTTAAGAGGGCAAACTGACCAAAAAACTGAAGCAGGAAATTTTGCCCCGAAAAAGTCATGCCACGACAGCTGGAAGAAAAACAAGCTGAGGGCCCAGGTGGCAAAATTAGTGACAGAGGTGGAGGTGACGGCGGGAGCCACAGCAGCATGAGGTCAGAGAGTGGCACAATGACAAATTTTGGGGGGTGGCAAAAACGGAGTAGCCCCCAAGAGTGGGACAATGAAAAGAGTGGTAGGTCACGGCAGCAGCCCACGCAGCAGCATGAGGTCAGACAGTGGCACAATGACACAGTGTGTAGGTCACGGCAGCAGCCACAGCAGCAGCATGAAGTCAACAGTGGCACAATGACATTCTGGAGGTGGGAAAACATTAGTAGGCCACACAGTGGCACAATGACAGAGAGTGGAGTGGACGGCGGCAGCAGCATGAGGTCCAGACAGTGGCACAATGACATTCTGGAGGTGGCAAAAACTAGAGTAGGCCACAGAGTGGCACAATGACACAGTGTGTGGGTCACGGCAGCAGCCCCAGCAGCAGCATGAGGTCAGACCGTGGCACAATCACATTCTGGGGGGGAAAAAACTGGAGTAGGCCACAAGGTGGCACAATGACAGAGAGTGGAGGTGACGGCGGCAGGAGCAACAGCATGAGATCAGAGAGTGGCACAATGACACAGTGTCGATGTCCTGGCAACAGCAACAACAGCAGCATGAGGTCAGACAGGGGCACAATGATGTGGAGGTGGTGGCAATACCAGTCCCGGGTAAAGATGGTTGGTGGCAGATGGAGAAACTGTCAGCAGATGTGTGGCATCAGGCGGGTGGCAGCTCAGAATAGTGGCTGAGGCAGGTAGTTTGAAAACAGACTCATTTCTCACAGTTGGGTGAGGCGTCATAGCTGATGTAGTCTGACGCCTACGCATTGTGTGTGGAAAATCCTGGCCGATCCACGCCCTGATTCATCTGACAAAGGTCAGTCGTTCCACATTTCCCATGGACAAGCGGGTTCTCCTTGGGGTAACGATGGCCCCCGCCGCACTGAACACCCGCTCTGATGCCACACTACTGGCCGGGCAGAAAAGCTTCTCCACTGCAAACTCGGCAAGTTGCGGGCACACATCCAGTTTGGCTGCCCAGTAGTCCAGCGGATCTTCTAACTGGGGTGGCAGAGGTGCTGTCCAAGTAGGCCACCACCTGTTGGTTCAGGGTTTTGCTCCAGGCCCTGCTGGTGCTGCTGGCGACTGCCCGCCTCACTAGGTGTGTTGAAGGAAGCTGCTCATCAGTGACTTCCCGACTTAGGTTTCTGCTGATGGAGCTGGACTCTCTCCGACCCCCCACCTTTCCCCAGCAGCCGCGGGAGTAAACGTGAGCGCTGAAAAAAACCCCCCGGTCAGAAACCTGTCAGAGGAGGGACGATGCCGCACATAGGCAGCGGCCAACTGACTACGGAGGATTTCCCTATAAGTATTTGAGTTTGTCCTCCCCTCTCAATAGCGGGAAAAAAAGGGTCCCATTTTGGACCGGTAGCGAGGGGTTTAATAGGGTGGAGAGCCAAAGTCATCCCCTCTGCCGGCTGGTGACTATTCGGCTGTCACTAGCCAGGCAAATCAGCACGCTGCGGGCCATCTGCCCAAGTGACTCCGATGGGCGCCCGGCCGCCATCTCCACTGTGGCCTGCCCCGGTGCTTGCGGGTCGTCTGCTTCGTCTTCCCATCTCCATCTACCTCCTCCAGCTGCTCCTGCTCCCCTCTCCCTTGTCACCCGGGTAGAAAATCCACTCATTCCACCAGACAATGCTTCTGCTCCAATGTCCTCCTCCTCCTCCTCCTCCATTTCAGACCCCACTGGGCTCATGTGGCTGCGAGATGTATCCCCACGTCCCAGCCCCTTGCCCAGAAAATTTTTTTCAGCATCTTTTTTCCAGGACAAAAAACAGTGGAATGACGTTTTTTCATCCTGTAGTCCTGGGGACGACAAATAAAGTGGGCCTCCTCAAGGGGCCTCCCAAACCCGGTGTCACGCATGATCTCCCCTGGCTACACAAAAATTACAAAAGGGGTAAACTTCCTGTTAGCCTTGGATCATCAAAAATCGTTAAAGCCTTTCTTTTTCATCGCGTCCCCCAAAATGTGCAGGCTGAAATTCCCCAAAGGGGGGAAACACGCATATCAATGTGTTTAGGAGGCCGTTTTTTTGCCGCGCAACTCGAGGGTGTTTCCTGGGTTTGTGGTGGACGAAGTGCAAGCACAGTTTTCCTGCCTTTTCAAATCTTTTGAAGATTGGTGGAAGACTTCAAATAGTGATTTTCGATTACTTGACTATCGTCATCGGTCGATAGTCATATCGCCAATTAACAATAAGATATCCGATAGCGATAATAATTATCGCCCATGACCATTAAAGTCATGGGAGAGGAACACACCTTTATTCTTACACCCAAACAGGGATGGGAAGCTGGGAATTTAAAATCCACAACAGTCCAAATGGATACGGGGTCATCTTTGGCAAAAACACTTTGGTTATAAAAACCACGAAAAAAACTCACAGACCCTTCACTATCCCTGTCTTGCACCACAGCATACCCTTAAAACCTCAGCCCCAAAATTTAAAAAGTGCCAAAGGCAGTATGATTTAAACCACATTTTACTTAACGGGACATTGAATATCCCTTCCCGGGAACGCAGCATGACCCAAACCTGCATGACCCCAATTAAAAATCCCCGGAAAAAGGATTTCAACTACCATTTTAGTTAACGGACATTAACTATACTGTCCTGTCCCACATAGACCATTAAACCTTTCTACCCACAGATTAAAAAGTGCGGGAAAAGGAATCTTTAAACCACCTTTTTAGTTGAACGGACTTGACTATCCCTTTTCTGTACCCCAGTATACCATTAAACCTTCTGACCCACAATTAAAAAAGTGCGGGAAAAGGGAGTCTTTAAACCACCATTTTAGTAACGGGACATTGACTATCCCTTCCGGGGATCGCAGTATGACCAAAAAACCTGTCGCCCCCCAAAATTTAAAAGTCCCGGAAAAGGAGTTTTGAACCACCATTTTGGTTGAACTGACTTTAATTATATTTGTCCTGTACCGCAGTATGAACTTTAAACCGGGTCTACCCACAGTTAAAAAGTGCTGGAAAAGGGAGTCTTTACCACCTTTTTTATTGAACGGACATTGACTATCCCTAAAACAAAATCAGGGGCCACTAAAAAACAAAATAAAACATAAAGGGTTAAAATGGGAAATTTTTTGAAAATGCATTACTGCAAAAGGAAAAAAAATAAAACCCGGGGATTTTTAATTTTAAAATTTTTTGATCAAGAATTTTTTAAAAAGCTCACCGTCCCAAAACCCGCCAAGGGGATCCCAGCACAGATGATCCCAAAAAATTTCTTTGTTAACCTTCACTAAAACCCAATTTCAGCCCTACAACCTCTCGGGGGGGAGTGATGGGAACTTGCTACTGAATTATCCGCACGGGTTTTTAAAAGAGGTAAGGGAGTGCAGCAAGCCAATGATTTTTCCCATCCCCTCAAATAGACTACAAAATTTAAATTACCCTGTGCCCACCCATATATTTTAAAAAACGTAAGCATAGGTGCACACGGGTAAGGAAAATAGCCTACATCTAATAAAAAAATACCCGGGGCACAAAAAAACAAAGTAAAACATCAAGGTAAAAAAGGGAAGTATCAATTTCCTATCACTCCCTGAGAGGTTGTAGCGAATGGACTCCCTTGAGGTAACATTTTATTGTTAGGGACCCCCACCTTTCCGGGACCCCCCTTAACTTTGGGGGGTGATTTTAAAAAAATTCTTTGTCAAAAACGAAAAACCTAAAAAACCCGGGTTTTTCATTTTTTTCCTTTAAAGCATAATGCTTTTTTAAAAAAATTTCCCTTTATAAACCTTATTTTTTTACTTTTTTTTTTGTATTTCCCAAACTGATATTTGTTTTAAAAGTATGGCTTTTGGGCCTTCCCATTGGGCCCCTTTAGGGCTTAAGTTTTTTTAAAAATATTTTGGATTTTCACGGGCCTAAAAAATTTGGGTGAAGCCCTTTTTTGAGGGATGGCAACCTCATAGGCTTGCTGCACCCCCCTTAACCTTTTTTAAACCCAAATGCAGATAATTCAGAGCAATTTTCCTTTTTCACTCCCAGAGAGGTTTGATTTTGAAGGGGACTCCTAGTGGGGTTGGGGCTTTTTGGGTTTTTAAAGGGACTGCCTTTTGTTTGGGATCCCCTTGACGCTTTTGGAGGGTGAGCTTAAAAAAATTTTTGATCAAAAATTTTAAAACTAAGAATCCCGGTTTTTCATATTTTCCTTTAGCAAAAAAAGCATTTTCAAAAAAATTCCTATTTTCCTGATGTTTTACTTATTTTTGTAGTTTTTGCCACTGATTTTTGTAAAAAATTTGGGAACTGGACATTGAATATCCCTGTCCTGGAACGCAGCAGGGACCCCAAAACCCTGCTTTAACCCCCAGATTAAAAAGTCAGGAAAAAAGGGGTCCTTTCAAACCCCCATTTTTGGGTTTAAAATGGGCTTGACTATACTGGGCCTGTACCGCAGAAAGACCATTTTTTCCTGTCTGACCCACAGATTAAAAAAACCGGGGAAAAAGGGCTTTCACCCATTTTAAATTTTCCCCTTGGGTTTTTGACTATATCTGTCCTTTACCGGGAGAATGACCCTTGAAACCCTTTTTACCCACAGATTTACAAAGGGGGCAAATATGTATTTTGTACATTGACCCGTCATTTTAAATATATTTTTTTGGGTAACTGACAAATTTGTTTACAGGGAATTTATTTAAGGGGAAATTTTAATTTTTTAGTTTTTTACATTATTATCATTTTTTTTCTTTTTTTTTCAAGGTGGGGATAACAAAACAACATTTCACCCCCCCTACAATTTTTTAAAGGTTTTTTTAAAACGTGTTTGATGGGGTTTTAAAAACGTCCCCACAAACCCCCTTAAAAGGGGAAAAACAAAAAAAAGTCCCCAATCATCCCCCCCAAAAAACTTTTCATTTTGAGAAACATTTGCCCTCCTGGGTTCTGAAGTGATTCAGGCCCCTTTAATTTTAATTTGGTTTAAAATTTT